>JAOWBB010008480.1:0-98729 GCA_028565995.1 Ricinus marginatus | reverse complement strand
CGATCTTTTATATATATAGAAAATTTCAATTCTTTTTAATTAAATTTTAACTCTGAAATTCTGGGTAACAAACACTATTTAAAAATATTTAATTTTTTTCCTTATAAAATAAATTTTTTACCTTATTCTGTAATATAATAAAATTAACCTGAAAACATAATATCGATGAGTGATGAAACGTTTTATTTAATATTCTTTCATCTTGATATTTTAGCAATTAATCAGTTTAACATTCAAAACTAAAAATTTTTTAAAACTAACGAAATTTGAACTAAATTGCTTATTTCGTTATTTTTTAAATTTTTTCTACAGCTTTTGAAACAAACCTATCATAAATAACTTTCATTTGTTCTAAAAATATAAAAGTTAGAACCGTATGTGGTCCCAGTCTAGCATAATATGGGGTAAATCCCTTCCATAAGGCGAAGAAACCTTCATTCCTTATGACTTTAACTAAGACGTCTATAGTTCCCTTATATTCAGGTTTACCATCAACTGATTTCATATTTTGTATTCTCGTTTTTGCAATGTCGACAGGCATCGAAGCTGCTGTTGTGACCAAACCTGATATCATACTGCTTACGAAATGACAGAATACATCGTCCTTAAAGTATTCTAAAAATTGATAACAGAAAGAATAATTATAAATTTTGAAGATAAGATTAAGCACAATAAACATTCGATATTGCATTTTAAAAAGTGCCTTTAATGTGCACACGTCAATTAGACGATATATTTAAAATTTACATATAATTCATTCATATTTCAAGAAGCAATATATTTTTTAGATTTACAGTAGATTTGATTTCATAACTTACCGGTACTTAATAAGTATTCCTTAGCTTGAGAATAAGATGCCAACTGGGCAGCATTAACCACCATAGCTCTACCCATCGTGGGTATAGCTCCTTTCCATAAAGCGAGCACACTTTCTTCTTTAGTCATTCGAATGAGAGCATCAAAAACATTTTTGTAATTTCTTCGTTCGGCGACAGGTAACCTTCCATCCGCTGTCATACGTATTAAAGCGACTTCTGAGGGTGTTCCTACGAAGGCTCCAGCCGCCCCAGACATTAATCCGATGCCAGCTTTTAAGATGAAACTGGGAGGTGTGCCGTCTTCCCTTGATTAAAAATATTGTTAAACAAGGTCAAACGATTCAATTTTTCGAAAATCTGAAGTGAAAGCCTCTACCTTTTGAAGTTTTCAAACAACCATGAATATACTCCCAATCGTGTTGTTGTGTACGTAGCTTGTCTCAGCAATCCGGCTGATAATCCTGCGTACATTGCCCGAATACCTTCATTTTTCAATATGCTCATTACAAGATGCATACTTGTTTTGTATTCTTTACTCTTCCCTCCAACACCGCTTAACTGCATTCGATTCTTTACAAGGTCCAAAGGTTGTACAACGCAAGTCGCAGCCATACTGTAATTAAAAAAAATTAACTATAAAACCTTTAAATATTTCAATACAATATCTTTAAATATATTAAATTTTAAGGGAAATGTTTTATGCTTCAAACAAAGGCTTCTAATATTGAAGTTTCATAAATATTTTACGTGAACGTCTAATTATTAGTAAAATATAGGTTTCTAAATGGATCCTTAAGTTATATAAATACTAAAATTTTTAATTGTGAAGCTCTTTAATTAGCATTTATTATTTCCTACGTATTAATTAAATACTCATGTTAAATAAATATTATAGGTCTGAATGAATCATCTTCATGTTTTTTTTAAATGTCACAAGATCACCTTTTTTATATGATAAATCCTATACTAGTGTATATTGTAAAAAAATTTTAATTTAAACAAAATAATTTCAATCAAGCAAAATAAATTCTTAAAAGTTTAAAATAAAAGAGAAATTTTAATTGACAATTTAAAACTACTGCTTAATGTGTATTGAATAAGATTATTTGAAATAAGAGAAAAAATGATTCTTTTTTGTATCATAGTTATTATTTGAAAATTTTTTTTTACTGGTTTCTCTTTTTCAGTTAAAAAATATACATTATTCTACCTTTCACATGTTATAAAAATCTATGAAATTTTAATGCCAAGCTGATCCTGAGAAAAATATCTTATTTTTCATCTGATATATAAAATTTTTTTTAAAAACAATTTATTTTTTGAGAAATAATTAATGTTTTTATTAAAAAAAATTAAGATACTTAAAAAAATATTTGTGAAATAATAAATTATTAGGAATGAATAATTTTGACATTTTTTATAGGATTTGGAAAAGGGAAAAATGCTTTCCAAAAATAATTTTGTTATCTGTTTACATAATGATTGATATCAATGACAATTGCAGTTGCAATCAAAGGAGCAAAAATAATAAAAAACCAATTCCAAATCAAAAATATCATGAACTATTAGCTGAAGATAAATCTCATGTTAAAATAAACATGAAGTCTCAAGTTTAAATTTTGAAAAAATTTAAACGAAAATATAAAAAAAGATATCACTAAATTTAGTCCACAATAATTACAAAAGGATTTAAAACGCTTACCCAGAAAAGCCACCAAATATAAAATTCACATATTTCGGCACTGGTTGTCGAGAACTTTGAGCCATTTTTAATAATATTTATTTCCCTTGAATTTATCAAATTTAAAATTATGAAGTGTCACCTCTCCATTAAGACAATGACAAAATGACAAAATTTGCTGTGAATTTCATCTTCAGTACAAAAACATATGTCAGCAGAAATTGCATAATGAGAAGCAGAAGATTTTGCTGCCACTTTAAAATCATATTGCAACTAAAACACTAATTTTAGTTGGCATAAATCGCTTTCTCAGGGCTAGTATGGTTTATCATTAATTTTTCGTCAAAACTTTCCGTTTTATTTTAGCAATCTGACATCTTTAAAGAACTATATAATACATATTATATAATTGAGATTAAATCTAAGCTTTTTTTATCAGAAGTTTTATATTTTTTTGTTGTCTATTAATATAGTTTAATTACGGTCATATATCAGGAAAAAATTGTGAGGTCGGCTGTAACTGAATTCCGTTGATAAAACGTTTCTTTGGCTACTTTTTTAATATCACAGAAAATGATATTTTGCATATTAAAGGTGTAAATCAAAATCTAAATTTTGTAAATAAAAAATCAAAAAAAAAAATGAAAGAAACAACTAATATTTTAGTCTTTTTAAGAAATTTTATCCAATTTAAAATTTGGATCTAATGTTCATTAATCTTGCTTTAAGGAGAAATTTGAAAAATTAGTTAAAAATAGTTACATAAGTTCAAATTTTTATAAAAGTTCTATGAAAATAAATTACGCAATATCTAATTACTGTTTCTTAAGTATTAATTTAAATGAAATTAAGAGTTAATCATATGTTTCAAAAATTGTTTTAAGATAAGGAATAATAAACTTCTAATATTTACTGTCTTATTATATTTAAAGTATCTTATTCTAAAAATTTAGTTTTAGTATCCATCAAAATTATTGTTGAAAATTATTTTTAAATGGAATTTTCCATATAGACTTTTTTAAATATGGTAATATAATTACTTATTATATTAAAGAAATAATAAAAATGATGATGATTATTTGTTGCCACACATAATTTTACATAAAATAATTCTTGCTAAATATTTTACTGTTGATTATATTTAATCTATCAGTTATGTTAAAAAGTTCTCAAACTAATAAATAAGTTTAATTAAAGGTACAATGTTTATTGTATAATCACTTAAGAATTTGGATTATATTTACTTATAAAATAAAAAAAATTAATTCATTTAGACGTATTAAATTTGAATATTATACATTATAATTCATTGTCATTGTTTTAAAGGATTTCGTTAATGTAGAAATTAGTATAAAAATTTAATGAGAACAAAAGCCAAGGATAACTATTTTCCAATTCATGTATTCATTCCAAAATTAATCCAGAGGTTTAAGTGGAATCTTTTATAATGTTATATAAAGTTACTCCATAAAAGTTTATATCTAATATTAGTTAATGTTTGAGGGTTTGGAGAAGTATGTAATTCTTTTAAAGTGACTATTTAAGGTTGTATTTTTCTAAAAAAGGTTATGACAAAGACGAAGCATATGAAGGAGGGTTAAGTATTAGAAAAGCATGCAAAAAACAGTTTAAATCGCAATCATCGCATATGACAATAAGTACATAATTCGAGAAGTAGAAGTGAGGCCAAGAAGTCGGCGAACGCAAAAAAGCCACATTTGTCCATTGATAATGAGTCGTTGCAAGTCTAATATTGAGCAAACAATTTCTTGAACTTCAGTAATCATTATTGTCACATACAACATTCACGATTTGTGTGATTAATCTTTATCTGCTTAAAAAATTAAAACTTCGTTAAATAATAGATCTGGTTCTTTGGATTCAGTTTTTTATCGCATCCGCAAATGAAAGTGCATTATCAATACAAAAGCGTTTACTCAAAGTAGATAATGCCCTTAATCTTTTTCGCGACACATAACTTTAAAAGGCATTCTAATTAAACATGACAAAGAAATTTATTATAAAAAGAAGAAAGTATAAGTTAGTTATTTGCTTGTACAATACCATCTTGTGTAAATAAATTCTTACATATGATAAATTTATTTACAAGAACATATAAATATGGGGGAAAAAAATTTATCAACTCGAAAACATAATACAACAATAAAAATTTGAATGATTGTTAAAATTTACATAATGTTACATTCTGAGATCGGCAACACTAAAACGAAGGATATAAAAAATTTTCAGGCTTCATTTTACATTAATAAAAACCCATTTTCAGATTTACATCTAAAATAATCAAACTGGTAAACATGCGTTATATCTTTTAAATATCCTCCGAAGGCCTAAATATTTAAAATGAATGTAGTATTTCACACATATTGAATTTAAAAAATTCGGCTGTAAATTTTCATTAGAGTTGTACTCTATATAAATAATTATTTCAACAATAATTCTAATATTAATTTTTCACAATTCTTGTCAAGCTCAAATTTAAAAAATTAACACCAAAAGAAATGATTAACTCCAGCTTCTGTTTAAACTCACAGTATTGAGGCTGGAATTAAATTATTATTTAAAAGTGTTTTTTGGTAAATTCATATCTTGAAGAAACAATTAGAAAAATTGATCTCATAACAATAAGCGTATGTCAGTTAACTAACCTACATAACTTAGACAAATTTACATAACAGAACTTTTCGCCAAAAAAATATTTAAAAAAAGAAAAAAAATTCTGGTTAAAAATATTTAAAATTTTTGGCTATAATAATTTTCAATTAGCAATTTTTATGTTACACAAAATTTTGCTCTAGCTAACGGCAATATACAAGTGAAAATCATTTTTCAGGCCTTGTCAAAATGCAAGCAGGATCACCTTATGGTATTTGGTGGTTTAGCACCCTGCAGTTTTACATGTATTTTTGAAAAACTAAAATCCAAATTGCTATGAAAAATTCATAAGTTTCATAAATTCTTTTAGCTGTTCATCTTTAAATATGTTCACTTTATACAAAGAAGTTTAAGATCCGAAACGAGTAAACTATATGTTTAGGAATCTCTTCTTTCATAGTACATTTTACATACAGGGCACTTAGTTTAAATTCATACCTTGCTTAATTTTATGAAAACATTATTTTTATAAATATACCTTATTAATTGACAATTACTTCACATACTTATTGATTTCGTTTAATTTTATTTCATAAACATCACATAATGCTTTTTCAGAAAATCTTTAAAAAAACACCCCCTTTGTCTTATCAAATAGAAATAAACAATTGATGCTGTTGATACTTCATGTGCCAAACAATTTTTTTTACTTTTAAATCTCCGCATGACATACTTCTGTAAGATATATATTCTTCTGAAATAACGAGAATGTTATATATATATTTTTAGCAATGGGTTTTTTCTTCCGAAGATTCTAAAATGCCTTAAGTATTACATGGTTTTGCCTCTTATTTTAAATGGGCTGCATTCAAAATTTACAATTTTAAAAATTGCCAAATTTTCAAACTTATAGGAACATTTAAAAAATATCAAAGAATCACTAATGAATTTGCCTCAAAAAATGTGCTGAGCATGAATAAAATCAAGCTTAACATTGAATTTAAATTATTTGAACTAAAAAAAACATCTACTTAATTAAAGTGCGAAAAATTCAAATTTTTTTTCCACAAGTTTTCAAAATATTTTTGGAAAATAGCTCTTAGATAAATGTAGTAGACATTCATAAATAAAAATTAATTGTATTTAAATATATCTAAGTTAATATTTTTTTGTAGACCCTATGACTTTAACTTTATGACATTAACAGAAATTTCACTTATAAAATATCAATGAATATTGCTTTATCTTGCTCGCAAATAGCGGATTTTATTCAGATACGGTGGACATTCTGTTAATGAGGAATCATAAATTAAACTCTAATTACCCCTGATGTAGGAATTGTGAGCAATTTCATCATGGCGAGTGATACTTTAATATAAATGCCAACGCACGAAAAAGAACACCATTAACCATAATTAGACCGTTATAAAACGGATGAGAAAAGCTTTATATTTATTAAGATTTGTAACGAATAAACTTTTTAAGAAAAAAAGAAATATAAAAGTAAAAGAATCATTTGAGGGAATCTTTTTTTGCGAAAAGACAGTTAAATTTCTTATAAAAGGAATTATTCCCTTATTTTACTGGGGAAAACTGCTGCTGATTTCTTCCAGTGACAGTTGATCATCCTGAAATCATGAAACATACTTTATGGACGATGTCTTTAACATTGTGCTTTATGCGAAAGTTTCCCTGCATATTCAGAGCCATATTGTTAGATTAATCCTTAAGTTACAAAATAGTTACCTGTGATACAAGACTGCTTCGATTGCTTTTTAAGTCAAAATCCATTTCAAATGGCTTCATATTGGATTGTCCAACCTCGTCTTCAAACTCACTAACATTTTCTGCGTCTTGACTAGTGCATTCGTAAGATGAATCGCTATTCAGAAAAATTTGAAGTTATATATTGTTAAATAAGTAAAAAAGTTTTTAGAGCTCTGATTAACGAATGCTAACCTCAAGAAAGACTGTCTGTCGACTTCCAACTTCCCTTCTGGAGCCAAAGAATCCCATTCTCTTTCTTTTCTATAGATAGAATAATCATTATCTCCTTCCGAATTATAGTCCAATAAAGGTTTATTTTCAATGTCAATATCTTCTTCGGCATTCACGTGTATTCCATGTTCACAGTCTTTGCATTCATTTTTTACACTTATTTCAATGTCTCCCTGAGTTTTAAATATTTTTTTTTCAGTCAGATGACAGTTTCTCATTAAATCACTATTAAAATCAAGTTCCGCTTTTAAATGTTGCATCTTTCCTGCGTCCGATCATTCATTTAGAGGTTTCAGAAATCTTGATACTGAGACAGTCACAACAAAATAGATAATTATACTGGGTGCAAAAGCAAGACAAGGTGCCAAAGAAAATTTTAAATAAAATAGCACCAAACCAACACAAAAGGATTATTGAACTTCATCAATATTATAAATTAGTAGAAATGTGAGAAAATGTTTTAATAAATAAAAAACTAGTTTCGAGACTAATGTATCCGCTTATGCAGTGTTTATCGCGGTAAAATCGAGACGAATAATATCCTACCCACTATTAAACACAATGCCTTAAACAAATTATCAGCCAAAGGTAGCGAAGCAGTTTTAAATATTATGCAACTTTACATTCTTAAAGAATTTTAATTTCAAGCGTCGGTATTGCAGAATTCGATTGCAATTAATAGGATGTCCTGAATAATTACATTTATAAACGTATATGCATGAAATTTTATGGAACATTCAAACTTATGAATATTTACATTTTTTATTCGATTTATAATTGAAAACTTGAAAATCAACTTGAATCCTGACTATTATATAGCACCACGGATGTGGACAAAAGATAGCTTCGGACTTTGTCTTCTAATTTTCTTCGATTTCTTCTCTTCGAATAACGATTTTAAAATATAACGTCCTTCCAGGAGAACTTTTTTCAGCCATTCCTGATACGGGTATATAATGTTATAATATATTTGTTTTTAAATAGGCATGCATCTCCGTCAAATTATCAACACCTAAAATAAGGGGACGCTAACCCAGTATCAAGATTTTAATCCGTACCTCTACTAGTGCTACCGTCCTTCGAATGAGAACCGGAATTGTGTGCATTGTGATCATGACATTCGCACTGACAATCTTCAGGGCTGACGTAACTGTAAATAATGTTTCCGCCGACGGAAGCACCAGTTTTCTCCGGTAAAACTCCACCTGCGACAGTGAAGGTGATAAAGCAATAAAAATTACTATTTTTCTCTGATGAATCTACAAAGAAAGTATTGAAGATTTATGAACATATACCATCCGCTGAACTCCGGATTGGAGGTACTGTAGTAATCCTTTTCGGCTGCTTCCTTTTCTCTGGTAACTCTTCAAAATTAATCCAGGAAGACGTAGAATGAGGAGCACTTGTTGAAAGATCCGTGTTTTTGGGGGAAGAAGATCTCGGAGGCAAGGGAGGCGGTGATGGTGTCGTCGAAATATAGCTTTTCCTAAAGTCTTTCGCGCTTTGAGATACTACTTCCGCGAACTCAAACCATGTTTTACCTTTGGCACTAAATTTTCTGGGGCTTTTTGATTTTCCAGACAATGAATCTTCACGTGGCAATGATATCTTCATTTTTTCTTCTACACTCGCCCTAATTGGTTCCCTAACATTGACATATTCTTCTAATGTCGATGGATTAATGGGCGTTGTACTTCTTGGACGTTCTATTGGGCACGTTTTGATTTCTGCCACCCTGTGCTTTACAGGAATTATAGGCACACCTACGGATCTAAAAGGAATAATGATAATTGTTATGAATCCAAATTAGCCAATTATTTTAACGGAGTTTATAAAGCTAACCTTTCAAGAGGCAAAGTCGTCGGTATGTAAGGCAATTCATCTTCAAAAGATTCCTGAAGAACAAGTCCTTTCCTTTCGTGATCATCTCCCAGATCACCAGGTTCCGGTGGTAGTTTCAACTTTCTAACCCCTCCTGCTGAAACTGCTAACATTTCTTCTTTTGGAGATCCTTCTTCGATATCTAAACTGCTCTCGTGGTGCAAATCCTTTTCCGTTATTTTCAATTTCTCTAATCGTTCTGACATTCTGTTTTCTTCAGCGTCATATATTTCATCTGAATTTTTTTCTGTTTTTTCTTCCTCATTCCTCACATTCTGTATTTCCCGATGTAAATTGGTTTTAAATTTTTCTTTCTCTTCTTGCAAATAAACATTTTCTAACAAGAAAGCATATTTTTTTGTAAAAATTAGTAATTATGATTCAAACTAAACAAAACGGGATTTTAATTACCTAAGTCTGGTGATTTTTCCGCTAAGACAAATTCTTCTGTTCTTTGGGTGACCTCGTTAGTGGTCTCTGTCATCATTTTTTTGCTAATGATTGTATCTTCAACAATTTTAGTTGCTATGCTGGATTCTGATACGGATTTTTTCTTATGCAATGGAACCTTAGATCCAGTCATTCCCTCCACTTCCATTATTGATTTTAATAAGGCTTTATTTTCATCTCCTTTTGTCAATTCTTCGATTTTTTCTTCCATAGCCTTATCTCGGTGAGATATCTTTGGAGAACTATATCTTTCGAGTATAACAATCGGCGAAGGAGGCTTGTCTGAGTTTGGTGCAATTAACTCATTCTGAATTTCGTCCTCTGTAAGGGAAATATTTCATTTCGTTTTAATTTTGAAAGTACATTCAGAATTTTTAGAATTCACTCCTGATTAATTATGAGCTGAAAAAATAATACTAAATTGTGCAGGTATGAAATTAGACGTGAAATTTAAATAAAATTTATTAATATTAGAGTACCTTACAATCATGTTTAAGATTAATAAAAATTATTTGAATTACACTAGTTGAAATAAAGCAATTTTTTAGGCATACCTATATCCTGCGAATGTAAATCTGATGGATCTCGAAGTGGGATGATGATGTAGTCTCCTGTGAAGCGAAAGCAAAGCGATTAGCCTTAGCTCAAGAAAGCTATAATTAACTATATCTGCTTGTTGGCCACTATTCTGTCGCAGATAAGTTTTCTTTCAGCTTTTCAAACTCCTTTAAAGAGGGTTTGGTTTTTCATTTTGTAAAATATTTATATCAAGAATGTAAAGATCGAAAAATTGTTATAATAATTGAAAAATCAGTGTTTAAACGCCACAATTAATATGATAGGCTTTATGTTGAATAGAAATTGAGGTCATGAATAATAAAAATTATGAATTTTTTTAATCTTAACGTTATTTATTCAGTTTGAAACAATACTAAATTTTAAATTTTTAAAATAAAAAAAAATAATTTTTTTAATAATTATCAAATTCTATTTTATTATTACCATATATTGTTAACATTTACATTTTTTTAAGAAATAAAATTACTTTTTTTAATCTGAATTATCACATCGGAATATTGTATGTATATTCTTAAATATTCGTATGAGTCTAAATATACCACTATATTTTATTTTTACGAAGAAATAGAAGCTCTAGACCTCTTTTATATTTCACAGGAAATGAACTGATTTTTGCAAATGTTGTTAAACGATTATGAATTAATGGTTAATGTGTCATAGGAAAATATCTGTCTTAACTCAATGCATTGTGAATGTTACGGTAATTGCTTAAAAATTAACAGTTTTTTAAAAAGTGAGTTTCTATTTAAGAAACAGAAGAACAATGAAAAACAATTAACATAAAACCACTAATGAATAGTCGTTAAGAGATTTTAAAATTTGGTTTGTCATAGATTTCTTCAAGTTTGCAGCTTTGCATTTAAACAGAATTTTATATAAATATTATGTATTTTTTTATTTACACAGTTGTTACCTAATTTTATTTTCACGGTTATCATTATATCCAAAACTGATAGATGTGGTAAGAAAAATAAAATCTTTATTCATTGGCGTGTTGTCCCTTAATCTGTGTAGACACTTTTTTTTTCATTCCGGTGGCGCTTAAACTACGTATGAAGTTCAAAGTTCTAATGCATAAAAAAGTTCACCTTAAGATGAATAAGATATAGATTTCTTTGAGGATAAACGAACTTTTGGCATGCCTTACCTTCATCAGCAGAAGTTTTTTTATTTTCCGACTCTGCACCGAAATTATTTTGCATACCAAGACGAGCAGCTGTCTCATCCTCCTTCTTACCGTAAACAGTTTTCTCATCGCTTTTTTTCTTTCCAAACAAGTTCGTGAAAACATTTTTTTTAATTGATGGAGATCGGGTAACTGATGATTGATTTTGTCGTTCTCTATTTTTACTACGAGATCGATTTTTGTCTCTTACACCTGATATTAATTAAAAATTTCTTAATTTCCTTTAAATATCTCTTAAAACACATAAAACCAATCGTTTGAATTTCACAAGATCATTTCATCTGGCGCCTGTAAGGATTTGCTTCACGACCATTGATTATCTCACGATGTTTATTCACCAAACGCAAAAAAATTTCATAAATTGTGGAGCATATTTTTGTGACGCTATCATTTTTGTCGAAAATATAGCCAGTTTTCCCAACCTCAAAGCTTATAAAATTGGATCACGGTATATTCAAATTTTAAACGAATTTTCTAACGTTAAGGCTCAATTATGAAAGCGAATGATCCACGAAAATAATAACAAAACTAGGAAAAGTCTTAAAAGGATAAAGAGAATATAATATAATTTGAAACTCTTCAAAAATTCTTGAACAAGGAAAATAATTAACAATTTATATAATCTCTATAAAATAAAAAAATAGTTAACTCTATAAAAGTTTCAATATTTGCATTTTATAGAATGTCAAAAAATCAGAAATTATTATAATATATTATTTTTAGATTGTAGCCAAAAATCTAATACATTCAGATCAATGTCAATATTTTTTTGGTGATTTCTGTTCAAAAAGTATATATTACAGTTCAAGTTTCTTCTTGCAAGAATATCTAGAAATTTAGATGGATAATAATTTTTTCAGGGATTAGATAAATAAATTCAATTTTCCTTGTATTTTAAGCTTTCAGATATCTTAAGCAAAGCACATAGTAATTAAGCTCGGCCTAATCTAGAGCATCAAATAAGAAACAAAATAACTTATTAAAATTTTTTTTTATTTTAAATATTTATGGAAGCTATTTAAAAATAACAAACGAAATTGACTAAAGGGCGACAAATATTAATATCGAAAACGTCCTAAGTAAAAAATACAAAAAAAGGTTAATAATTAAATCAATACGAACCATCACCAGCATCCTTCATAATGCTAGAAAGTGTTCCGGATTTCTTTCTGGCTAGTGAACCTCCGGAAGAGTCCGGGCTACTGGTCGCATCACTTCTGCGGAAAATACTTGCGAAAGAACTTTTCCGCGACAAAGTTGATCCTGGAGAGGGGGTTCTCGATCCACCTGAAGTCGTCTCTGAAATCAATCACGCTGTCACTTTGTTAAAAACCGAACTTTTTTTAATTGCAGTTCGAAAAAGTTATAATCGTGAGCTTTTAGCGCCTTTCCATGTCAATATCATTATTAATTAAAAACGGAATTTGCGTTATAAAAAATGAATATTTTTTGTCATTTTTGTTGAAAATTTATGAATGAATGAAAATATTAAGTCATTTAACTTCTCTGAAAATTAGCTTCACCGAATATTCTGTAAAACTTCTAAAAAAATGTTTTCATCAACTCACAAACAATTCACTGAAAATTTCGAATCGAAGAAACAAATTGTGATAAAGTATTACATTTAGATATCAGGAAGTTAATCAAGAAAAAGGAAAAATCTTTCAGGAAGGATGATTTTCCTGATTTGATATTTTCAGTATTTGACCATATCTAATAACTGTTCATAACCTACTCTGATTGTAGAAATAATTACCTAGTTTGTTTCCCGACAAAGATTGCTGGTAAACTACGGATTCGATCAAGTCAAGAGTTGCAGGCTTAAACTGCTTTTGTTCATCTTGAATTCTCTTTTCAGCAAGTTCTCTTGCTTTCTGTAGTTCCTCATCTACTCTCTTGATTTCCTCCTCAAAATTACGAATTGGTCTGGTTTCCTCATCAGGAGAATGCAGAGGAATAAATATGGAACCATCTTCACATATTTCATAATTGCTTTTTATACTTTGCTCGAGTTTTTTCTTTGAACATTGCTCTCCAAATGGAAGTTTGTCCACTGAAATGTCTCCCATGTTTGATATCGCAATTTTCGAAGATGTGACCGCTTGACTTGTCTGAGGTTTCGGACTTTTAGGAGGACTATGTAGGGGAATGTAAATTCCATCATCGAATTTCTGCTTGAAAGTAACTGTTTCGAGATTTTGTTCTCTTTCTTTCTCACTTTCCACTGGGCTGTGCAATGGAATGAAGATTACTTTGTCTGACTGGCTTTCAACTTTTTTTTTTGAATGAGGCGATGCCTTCCTTATGATTTCCTCAAGATCAACTTCGGGTCCTTTTAGTGGAATATAAATTTCATCAGCAGGTATGTCCCTAATCGATATTATCTTTTTAGGTTTTGAATAATTTAATTTTTTGTCCGGTATTTTCGGAAAATTTACAGGTTTAGTTTTTTTAAGCTTCTGAATGATCTCTGTCATCTCTGAAGATTCATTTCCGAATTGTTTTATTTGCATTTTAACCCCTTTCACACTTTCTTTATTTATTTTTGGCGACAACATAGATTCAGTTTTTTGATTTTTTTGCGAAGAACTTTCAGTGGTAATTGATGAGCTAAAGTCTATCTTTTTCTTTTTTATTTTTTCTTGTTTCAGTTCTCCTTTTATCTGAAAATGAAAAGCTTTATTAATTGAAAGTAGTTCAGATAGATATTTTAAGTTTAAGATACCGTAAATCTTAGTTCAGTTGGACTGGAGGTTAATGATTAAATAAATTGAATTTCATTATACTCAATGTTAAAATTCTGTTTCAAAGTAGAAAATCAAATTTTTAGTTTTAAAAGCTTGTTATTTTCTGCTGTAAAATTGCATATAAAAATTTTTTTTAATGAATAAATTTACATTTAAGCTAATTATTCTAATAGTTAATTTCCAAGAACAGTTTTCAAACCTCTGGAACTTCCGAAGGAATAATCCCTTTAGCACCACAAAATGAAGTTTCCAAAAGCATTTTGTGAGGAGATGGACTACGAGAACATAGTCTTGATGGCGGTCTTGAAGACTATAAAAAATAAAATTTTACTTACTTCTTAATTATTTGATATTAAAATGACTATGTTTTTTAGTAGTAAAGCAAAACATATGCATTTTTCTTTTCAAAAAAATTAGAATTTGTAATATATGTATTAGTTTATTTTAATGGAAAAATTATGCTGAGGAAAATTAAAAAATTTTACCTGCTTTTCCGTATATGAGACTAGTGTAGGAGCAGCTTCGGCTTCAATTCTCTGTGTGTGCATGGGCTTGCTACCACAAAAAGAAGTTTCAAGTAACATTTTATGGGGGGAAGGACTTCGAGTACTCCTTCCAGACATATGAGATCCAGCGGATAAATGAGACGCTCCTGTTATTATTTAATCAGAAATAATTTTACTTTTCAAGATAAGTACAATGTGCTCAAAATCAAAATCGTACCTGATGCAACCGATCCTCCTGAAGCAACTGATCCAATGGAGGACAATCTACTAGTTCTACCGCTTATACAGAGTAGTCCTGTTTCACTCATTACGCTACAACTAGAGTCCTTCCTTTCTTTTACATCTATTTCACTTTGTGTTTCACAATAGTCCTGTCTAGGCTGAAAAAAGGAATTTTCGTCTTACTTAAACTAATCTCTATCTTAATAATTAAAAATTTTATATTATATAATTAATATTTGTATCTTTATTAGTTTCTTAGTTTCCTTCTTCTAGACAATTTGAAAATCAACATTTTTAATTTTCTAATTTTTGAATTTTTCAGTGTATTCTCATATTTTCTGAATTCGCATACAATTTTTTATTGTCTACAAAGAGAAGAAAGCAAAAATTTTTTGATATTTTTCGTAATTATTCATGGTTGATATCGAAAAAACCGAATTAATTTATAAATAAATACAATTTAACTATAGTCTAACTTATATATATGTAGTGAATTTTATAATATGAAAAATCCCTTAATATTTTGAATAATTCATCAGAAATGATTACATAATTCAAATTCATATTCATTTATGAAATAACCTATTTATGTATTTCAAAAGTTGTCGACAATTATATAATATTTACTCACTTGTTGCTGTTTCTTCATCATTTTCTCTCTTCTTCGTTTTGCTTCCGATTCCTCGACCGTTCCCGGTTCCTGAATATAATCTAACTCTTCCGTACTAGAACGGAGATCGACAGTACCTAAAAAATATAAAACACTATTTGTTTTCCGGAAATTTTAGCAAATTAATTATAACACTTACGTAAAAGGTCTCCATGGGAAACGATTAAACCACCCCACCCGACATCCCTTTTGACACAAAAATAACTTCCATTTTATCAGGATACATCCACTTTACAAAATGGATGTGCTTCCTTTCAAAGCATCAGTTCCTATTTTTAACGAAATATTAAAAGCATTCGCTGACTGGCGATAGTTTTACCGGAAACTAGGATGTGATATTTAGCTTATTGGTTGCACCATTAAGTCCAAGAATTATTTTTTACTAAGGAAAAAAATAACTTCAGTCTTCAAGTGAAATCAATCATTTAATATTGAAAAAATCTAATCCATATAGTTCATATTTATAAAATTAATTATTAACATATATAAAAAATTGTGGATTTTAGAATATCTTAACATTCAAATAAAATTTTTAATATCTTCGGATCATAAAAATTATTAACAAATTTCATTTTTCCTTATTTGTATTCCATCGGATAAAAGCGGAAATTCATTATCAGCTATTTATAGTAAGTTATTATTTCATTATATCTTTATTCCTAAAAAATTATAAATATCTTATTAGTAAATGTAACAGTATATTAATAGTAAATATAAAAAAAATCTGTTTTTTCCAGACTTTAAATTAATGCTATATTTTGACTTCACATGAAATTAGACCATAAATATCATTATGAAATCATCTTATAGAAATAAATATTGTATTATTTTTTGTCTATAATGAAGTTTATTGAAGTTATAGAATTTAATGAAATTATTTAGTATTAATATACGTAGGAATTGGGCATACGATATGGATCGATTGTTTTTTATTTATAACAAATACATTCAGTGCTTGATTAATCAAACTAAAATGTTCTTGTCTTTATAGTATTAAACGTAATACTATGTGTAACGTAATACTATGTGTATATTTTGAAAAAAGTGATTCTAATTGATCCACGTCCCCACTCACCATCCTCTTTGTAACCCAAATTCTGATTTCCGCCATCGCGATCTGGAGAACTTGTCACGCTGTCTTCGTGTTGAGATGAACTGCTGGCTCTTGAAATATCTATTCGTGGAGGTGCCGGAGTATCGAGGGAGCCCGTCAAAGCCTTTCTTATACCTTCATCTTCCATTTCCGTTATACTAATGCTCATAATGAGTGATTGTGGCATATTGGGAGTTTGGATTTGGCTTGCAGGATCTTCCTTAATCCCCGGTAGTGGTGCCCGGGCCGACTCCGGTGGGCTATCCAACTTTTAACAACAATTTATTGAGAGATTGAATTTAAGTTACTAACCTTTTAAAGAGGGGGAATAATTTCGCATTTTTATACTTATGATATAGCATATATTTTATGTATATCTATATATATTAAAATATTTTTTTGTGGTGAATTATTATTGTTAATTCACCTCATCACTTAGATCCTCAAAGGAAGCAAAAGGAGCTGGCCCTAGCGGTCTCTGCTTGTAACGCCGTCCTTTTATAACCACCGCTTGCTGCAGCCCTGTATCAGAGACAGCAGCCGTTGCAGATGGTGGTAACGCCATTGTCAACTTGGATTCTCTCGAAGTCATGTCTCCATAGTAACCTCCACTTCTGCAAAGGTAAAATTTTTTGCAACTGAAGAAATAAAATTTGATTCCCAACCCTACAGCTTCTGAAGAGACCAGAGATATCTGCTTTTACTTAATTCGCAATTCTAATAAAACTCTACATTCTTGTTTCCTATTATTAGCCGGTTTTCCTTATTTGTAAAATTTTTCCGCGCAAAATCCATTTTTTATACTCTAGAAAGTTTACTTATTTTTGTATTTCTAAAAAATAATTTTGATCAGAAAAATAGGTATTGCTTCACGCTTCTCCCCTATGAAATTTAAATATGACCCATAGAGTTAAATACACAATTAAGAAAAATTTTAGAACTCTATGAAAAAGAAGTGTAATTTTTTTATATTGCGTTCAGAAAATAATATATTATTTACCTTGCGAGAAGAAATGTATACTGAAAACCGAGTGATTATTTATTTGAGAGATCAATACCACAGTGAGAGCAAAATTGGTTTTTCATTTTCTACCATAAATTAAGGTTCTGGAAATAGATTTTTTTAGTTCTGGTATATTAATATATACTTTAATAATGAGGATATTTTTGTTTTAAATCATCATTAGAAATCATTGCACGTGAATAAAATTGGCAATAAAACGCATTTTTTGTTAATAGATATACCGGAAATAGTATCATATGATAATTTTTGGAAAAAAGGAATGACCTTGACCTGACAGAAGCACTTTCAAAAGTGCGAAAGGAAAAAGGATCCGGTGGCGTTTTTGCATTTTTAAAATCGCTCGTGATTATGGCAAGTTGAACTATTAAATAATTACTAAAATTTCATCGCCATTGCAATTAATATTCCATTAAGCAATATAAAAAATTCCTACCTAAGTCGCAGAACCAAGAATATTCGACAATATGATACAAATCCATGATTGTAAACGTCCAAAATCAAGAAATTTCATGTTTCCTTTTTTTTTCTTTTTCTAAAATCGAACCATAGCATTAAAATCGGTTAATCAGTTTTAAAAGATCCGGAAAACCCGTTTCTACAGGAATGGTAAGACCGGAATCCGGGAAATTCGGGAAACTAAACTCAAAAATTGAACTGATTTTCCTTGCGAATCAATAACTGCTTCGAGGATGCACTTCCCGCAAGATGGCGTTGCTTTTTCCCGGCAACTTCCTTTAATCCGTCTTTTTCCGAATATTGTTATTTTCGTTTTTTGTCTTTTCTTGGAATTTCTTCCTTTACACTTACTGATTCTTACAATTTTTTCCTCACGTTTCATGATTTGGTGAAAAATATTTTAAATAACCATTTTTTTAATTTGACTTCGCATCATAACATTCAACTTCTGCTTAAGCTGTTTCAGCTACTCATAAAATTTATATCCATCGTGACTTGCTTTTCTGATTTATATTTTTTATTATTTATAAAAAAGTAAATAAAAAAATAAGAATTTCTATTGCACTATCAAAATATGAAATTGAACATACTACTCATACTATGAGATTCTTTTCTTAGGGCACTTTTTCTGCCTCGACTGTTAGAGATTTTGACCAGATCCAATCTCATGAAATCATAATATCATAAGTATAAAAGTATCAGAGATTCCATCCAAATCAAATATGATGAGAAGATGAATAATCCGAATAGGCAGCGAATATAGAGTCGATGAGTAACGTAATGTAAAGATTAAAAAATAGCACTTTATAAACCCTTCAAAGGTTATTTGTCTGAATCATAATTAGTCAAACCTTTTTCATCTTTTAATTTCTAAGAGATATGTAAAGTGCAGAAAGTTTAAGACTAGGTTTGTGTTATGATTATGAAACATTAAGAATTAAAAATATATTTTGGACAGGAAATTTGAAACGTCTTGAAATTATATTTCAAAGTACAACTTGAAATTGTTATTTAATCATATAAGTTAGGAGTGAACAATTGATGCAATTCGTGAAATAATAATCTAAAATTTTGAAATTACAAGATAATGCAAAATAAATTTTCGAATAAAATCCCTCAAAGAGCTTATGATATTTTTAAAATAGGTTGTAGAGTGGATGACTGAAATGAAAACTTTATATTTAAAAATACCTATTATTACTATTATTTTTATTTTTCCAGATATATTTTTAAAAATTTGAAATGGTAAAATTTTTTTTACTTCAGTTATTTTTTATATTAATTTTAAGTATTGATATTTTTAATTTTTAAATAAAACATTATTGAATATATCAAGTTATTAGGCTATCGCTATGTATAGTGCAAATGAAAATTTTATTGTTTAATTTTGTTCATTTAATTAAGCGCTGCAAAAAGGTTGCTAATGCAATTATTCAATTAATTTTTTAGGCAATATTCTGGTTAAAAAAAAATCTTTTGATTATCTCTTAATATACATGTTTATTTTCAATTATTTTTCAATAATATAGGAAACCTTATGAAAATATCACAAAATAATATGAAAGTTGAAAATATTGAAAACAGTTCAGGCCATACTATCAAAGTATTAGCACATCTTTCCAAAAGTTCTAAAAATTTGATAATTTAAGTTTTTTCAATTTATACATTTTAATTTCAAAACATTGCAGTTACATATAAATTTGAAGAGTATATCAAAACAACAAATCGATGGCTGCTTCAACCTGTAATTAAAGTAAAATAATTAAAATAAGTATTTTGCACATTTAATAATAAGTATTTGCCTTACTCTTTTAAAAAAAGAACATTTAAATTTTCATAATCTAATTTCTCAATACTGTATACAGTTAATTATTAATTTAGTTATTTTCCTCTAAACACTAATATTTATTTCGATAATCAACACTGCATACTTTTAAATAAGAATGTGAAACTGAAAATATTCAAAATTAAAATGGGAAATGTTTTTAAGTATGAAGATAAATTCGTTAAATCAAATAATTTATGAATTACAAAACTGGCTCTTCATTAAATTATAAATGTTAAAATGAAATTATGTATAATTATCTATAATTCCAATACTAAAATCTTTACTAAGGAAACGCCAAAAAATTTAATTCGGTTCTTACTTCTTCAAATTTTTTTAACTGTTCCTCTTTACTTTCTTCTGGTTTTGGTTTTAGAGAATTATAAAAAAGAATTGCATCATCTGTATTGATATTTGACTGGCTGTTTTCTTGACATGTTATTAATCCGAGATTATCTATAAATTGTTAAATATTATTTTAATCTGAATTCTGCAAATTCTTCATTCTGATTATTTATATTGATTACACACCTTCATAAATACCATTCCAATATTCCCTCTCCAATTCTCCCTCAATACCTAGATTAATTCTCAATCTCCGCATCCAATAATTATAATCATCAGTGTAATCTTTTAAAGTTTGTTGACGAACAAGTGTCGTATGATGCAAAAATGCTTTAACTATATCTTTTTGCTTAAAATTAAATTGTTCTGTGGAAAGCATCAATAAATTACGGATTTCTAAAACGAATTATTAATAGGTTATCTGCTTATATTAAAAAAAATCCAAAAAAATAATACTGTAATTTGTATCAAAAACTAAAAAAACCTTACCATCTTGAGTCGGATATCTGTATAAGGTAAATAGTTTTTTAAAGCAATTTAGAGGTGTCGGTTTTTCAGAATCAGACATTTTATAGAATTTAATACCTTTTACACCAGACTTTTGTTCTTTCTCAGATATAGTTTTAACATCTGATTGAGATTTTTTTCCTTCATTTGAAAATAGACTTTTTAGCCGTTCACCAAAAATTTCACCTTTTCTTGCCAAAGATTCAGGTTGCCTAAAAATTTTATTAATGAAGAAGGTTCATTGGATTAAAATAAGTTTAATCATCAATTATAAGAAAGAATTGAAACCCAAACAAAATTGAAAAATAAAATAATACTTACACTAAAAACATTTTGCAATGAGGAGGTAGACTTTCAGGCAATGGCTTATCTGGATACAATGCTTTATGTACGATGCAATGTTGAAAAAACTGATTTACCATTTCATGACGAAAAGATAATTCTAAGGCTTCGTGAACATCACCATTCATAGTCCTATAAAATTTAATTTTTTTTTAATATAATGTAAGAGACATATAATTTATAACTGCTTTTATTTATTATAATATTTAATATCCCAAGAGTTTTATTAAAATTATCATTCATTTATAATAAATCAAAATCTTCAAATAATCAAATCTTACAAATTAAAGTGTAATATGAATAAATGCGAACAAAAAATTAAAATTTCAAAAAAGGAATTACTTATTCTGAAATGTATCCCAATATAATATTGAGATAATTTGGATCAGAAATATAAACAGAATAGTTTTCCACGATCCATGATACTGAAATACAGAACTGTCATTAACTAAAAATACAATTTTTCTGTTACTCATATAAAATTTTTGAGAAGATTAAATATGAGTATTGTGATATTCAAATAACATTAAGTTGTAGTAGTAAATGAGGATTATTTTAAATAAATGTAATGAAGTAATTATTGCTATTAATACAATATATATAATTATTACATATAGTAATTATAATAATAATTGCTATTTTATTAATAATTATGTTAATGTTTACATTTTAATGGTAACCTTATAATAATATTTTTTATTATTAATCCAACTGTTGCTTAAAAGTATAAAAAATAACTGACGGTAAAAATAAATGTTAAAAGTAATTACCGTAAGTAACATAATAAAAGTAAGTAAGTAACATAATAAATGTTAAAAGTAAAAATAAAATGTTAAAGATTAGTAATAATTTCCCGGATTTGATATACATATATCAAAAATATAAAATATATATGTTTGCATTTACACACATTTTTTATGATTTTGAGATTTCAAAGAAGTTTACTTGTCTGCTTTCATGAGATCCATTTCATCAATAAGATCATTAATTAATTCTTCTTGACGAGCACTTATTTTTTTTTTAATGTTTTTAAGATGTGGAAGTCGAACAGATCTTACATCTTCGGCGAAGGCCAATTCAATAAATATACAACACTGGAAACAAGAAAAAAATTCTTTTTGATCGAAAGAAGTTTAAACAAATAAAATCATTCTATGATTATGAAAAACAAATTCACCTCTTTATGGCATGATTCATCTAAATCCTCTACCATCGGATAGAGAACTCCTAATGACATGCCTCTATCGTCACTGAATACACGCCGAACTATGGCGACAGTGTCCATCTCATGCATGGCCTGAATTAGCGCAGAAAGAGCAACTTCGGCTTTCTATAATTAAAAAGTTCAAAAGTCTTTGCTTCAAAATATTTTTTTCAGTTTTATATATTCTACATACAATGTCAAGACATGATTTTAAACAAAATAGCATGCTAAAAGGTATGTAATAGCAAACATATGACAGTTAAAAGTTTTATTAATAATAAAATTTATTCAACACAAGAAATACATGCAAAACAAAATTTTGGCAGGCACAAAAAATTATTTTTTTTATTTCAAATTAAACTTACATCGTCTAAATGATAAGGCACTACAATATAAGAGCCTTCACCACTCAAAATATAATAAGGAATCTTAACCTTTTGAGTAAATCCCAAAATACAAAATTGTTTTCGTCCGGGTTTATATCCTAAGATAGACTTATCTTCAGCTTTAAGAAAAATAATAGTTGAAATATGATTCAATTTGCACCATATTTTAGGTTTTAGCAATTAATTAAAGGCAGAGAAATAGGAATAAATCTATTGATGTAATTTATTTGCTTCAATTCGTTAAACACTTTAAATTTAAATATGATTAATAAAGTTTCAAATTAAAAAAAAAATTTCTGTTAAAAATTTTTTTCTCTCAAAATAGATATATATATATAGAATATATATATATTCACGCTACTTTTTTAAATAAATTGTAATAAGTTAATATCCAAAATAATTACCGGAGAAAGGTATAATGCTAGCTCCATAACGAAATCCTCCAATAATATCATCTTTTTCCACAGATATTTCTTTGGCTTCAAATTTCTTTTGATCCAAATGCTTATAATGCATTACTGAATGTGAAATAACATCTGTATATGACGATTGCGACAATTCTTGGCTTGATGATTTTGCCTCATCTACGGTATTTACAATTTTCAAAGTGTAACGATGAGATGTTTTTCTTTCTACCTGCCAAAAATTACGGACAAAATTATAAAAGTGGTGAATATTTTATTAATAATATCAATCAATCTAATATCTAAAGAAAATATATGGAGTTGAAGAAAATAATATTACAGTTATTTTATTCTGACTTTTCTCGTTATTGACCTCCAAGATTTATTGTTTTCAAATACTGTTATACAAAATACTGTTTACTTTGCGAACGTAAATAAAATGTAATAAAAATTCCGAATTTTATTTAGATAAAGCACAATTTGTTCCATAAAGTTATTTAGAACTCTCTTATTTTACTGACCTTTTTAAACATTTGTATTCTTATTTTCAAATCACCAATTTCCAGATTACAATTCCAAGGATTGCTTCGCACGATCTTTTGTGAATAAGATGAGAGTTGCTTTAGTGCTAATTCAAAGGTGCATAACCTCAACAAGTCACCTATCTGAAAATGCAATATGATGAACGCTTTATTAAAATCAAGATTGAAATCAAACTCTATAATCAGTATCATTTTCCTAAAAAAAAGCTTTAAAGAAAGCACGGACTCTATTCTGATATTTTGAATGTTAAAACTGATTTATTCAACAGAAACCCTTGCTTTGAATGGCTATAATTTTATTCTAGATCTTAAATAAATTAAAAAAGCAAATGTTACTAATTTGAGGTCTTCAGTTTAACTAGAAAAATAAGACATAAATTTTCTAATTTCATCCTCACCCAATCATACAATAAATGAATAAGTTTTTTGCCATTTAACCTTTCAGAATTTTGCAATTCTTCTAGGCGTCTTTTTTTAGAAAGCGGCTCGTTAATATGTTCATTTTCTGGTTTATCAATATCATCCGATCCTCTGAAAGGAAACAATTGAAAAAGTTAATTAATTAGCATTACTTAAGGAAAGATTACATGTTCGGTACAGAATGGATCTTGATTTTTATGATTTAATTATTGCATCGTGATTCAAAAGTTGAAATTAAATTATAACAATAAACATTATCATATATTTCGATACATGTACAACAGACAATATGATATGTGTATATTTATTAACTAAATAAAGACATAAAAATTTATGTACTAATTGGTATGAAAATTAAATACAAGTTTTTCCAATAGATTGCAACTTTTTATAATTATTGTCTTAATTTTTTTTTGTAGATTTATGGATTCTTCTATTTAAATTCAATTTTAAATTCCAAATGAAGTGAAATTCACGTAAAATGCAAATATGTTTCTAAAATATTTTCATCATACATATTTAACAAATTAAAGGAATTTAGTGCAAAGTCTTGGAACTAAAAAAAACAACCTGTAATTCTTTTTTATTTATCTAAGGATATTGAAGAATATTAAAGTTCATATTTTCCATTTAATGTAATTACTTACATGATCGTTACCTCTACGTTTGATTCTTTAATCTTATTCAGTACGGAAACAATTTCTGCAGTAAACGTATCAGTTAAATCTGAAAAGACGACCACTCTTTTGCTTAAAATGACAACGGACCTACAAGAAATGTATAATTTTATAGTTATAAGGATAAATGACAACTAAACTCATTTTTCATACAAATTAAAATTAATTATGCATTAGACAAAATCAACCAAAATGAATATGCTTACTCTGCTAATGATCTTAGTTTTTCTACTGCTAATGCTAAAGCTCCAACCCAGTCAGAAATTTTATTTGTAGTTTCAATTTCATTGTCAATAAAATGCAACATTTCCCATGAAGCTAATTGAAAATCATATTTTAAAGTGACATTTGCTTTAAAATTAACATTGAAATCACACAATGTTTGATCCAATTCATCTGTACCAGTTAAAAGAAGACTAATTAAGTCTTTACTTTCTGACATAATCTGAAAAAAAACAATTTCATTTTATTATGTTAAAATAAGAATTGAAAATGGAAAAAGTAAGTGACGCTAATAAAACTAAGATATTATATCTTCTATTAAGATAATATATTTTTGTGACATAAATGAAATGTAAGAGAAATTAGTCATCACTATGTATGAAAAATTTGTTTACAGATTTAAAAAGCAGCTGAAAATATTTTTGTCTAAAGAATATAAATATCAAAGAAAAATTTAATACCTACAGACATCAAGAAAATTTATTTAAGTATATTGAAAAGTAAAATAATATACAGTTATATATAATATATATAATAATAATACATCATAACTATAAGAAGAATAAATTTCATTTAAAAAAATCATTAAATTAAAAAGGAAAGATTTAATTAAAGCATAATGTTTAAGTATTTGGAAAACATATATTTAACATATGAATTTTTTATCAAGCTTCATAAATGTAAAAATTTATACATCTAAAAAATCAAGTTAAGTAATGTATTTTAGAAAATAAATTAGTTTATTTTACTATAAAAAATTATTTTTATGCATGCAAGAAAATAAAAGCAGTAAAATAGTATATAAATATTTTTAATAATAAAATCAATTATGCATTACAAATTTTAATAGTATTTCTGAACTAATAAATCAGTTACATTTAACATTTTTCTGAAATTAATTTGCAAAATTTTACCTTTCTTTTAATAATCCATGAAATACAATTTCTGCAGTGATTGAAAAATGTTTCCCCATCAATTAATGATTTTGAAACTGATGCTCCTATATCAAATATTATAATAACCACATTCTAGAAAAAATTTATTAATTGTGCAATATTAATATTTCTGAATAAAAAAAACTGAGACATTATTTGACATATTGAAAGCAATTAAAATTAAGTTTTGAAATCTAAATTTTTCTATAGCAAATAACTAAAAATTTGTTACTTGATAAGTAAATTATATTCTAATTGGTTAATTAAGCTTCAATTTTTATTTAGTTAAAGTTATATTTCTTTATAAACATTTGAAAATTGTTTGTAATTCTAAATTTACAAAATGATAATTTTAGTTTAACCAATCTAAAACTTGAGATCACAATCGTGAAAATAAAACAACGTAATTAATGTTAAAATTAAAATTAAATTTAATTAAATTAATTTAATTAAAATTTAATTAAGATTAAAATTATTTTATTCCATTTAGTTTAAAATTCTCTACAGAAATCAATAACTCTTAAGTTTCTTAATTTCTATGGCAAGCAATTAAAAGTTTTTTTAATTATTTCTTTAACTCAAATCTTTTCTAATTTAATAGTGTACCCTAAATTATAATAATAATAATAATTTTAATATGATTCAACAAAGACAGACAGAGTCCACAGTTAGCTGAAATTATTAAAGTATTAACAATTAGTTGTTATACAGAATATGTCTTTTTTCACAAAAACCTAATCAATCAATTCTGAAAATAGTCAACAGTAAATATTGTGAAAAAAAATTAGATATGAATATTCATGATTTCGAATTGATAAAAACATATTATTTTTGACATAATTAAGCTACTCTGAATTCCAGTAAATCAAATGATTTATTACAACCTGTTCCGCGACAGGCATTTTAAATATTTTGTATCAATTTCAATCACTTTGATTATTCAAAATGAAAATAAATCACAGAGATTTTAAAATAAAGCCAAGAATCATTTTGTTCGTGGCATTAGACACATTTAAAATAGACAAACAAATAGAATGGTTATCACATAATTTGAAACAATAAAAATTTATTGTAGACTACAAAAAACAGCTCTAAGTTTCTAGGACTTTTAACTGATTATGAATTACATCTTTATTTTACTAAAATCTTAAATATGAAGCGTGATGTAGAACATTTAAGAACAATCTGCAATTACAATACTTGTTCTGACTTCCCACATTTTTGTTTACTACAAGCAATTCAGATTTCCAATATATCCTAAAAATACTGAAACATGAATAACAAGATGAGAAAAAACAATAGATGATATACCATAAAGAATATGAGAAATTTGAATCTGAAGAATGAAATATTAGTTAATATAGGTGATAAGACGACATTGACATAAAATGGATGTTAATGGAATGGATTCCATAATCACTTTAAACAAAAAAAACTTCTTGAAATAGATAATTTATTTATTATAAAAGTGTAAAAAAAAAAATCAGTCGCTGCTTGATGAACTTTCGGTTTCATACTTATGACTCTTTTTAATCTTTTTGCCTTGCTTTTTCTTTTTCAATTTAATTTTTTCTTTTTTCCATTTCTTATTCCTAGTCCATTCAGAATCACTTGAAGAATCCTTAGCTTTCCGTTTACGAATTTTACCTTTTCTTCTTTCTTCTTCACTAGAGCTATCACTGCTGCCACTATTTTTTAATTTCTTTCTTCTTCTCCTGGCTTTGGGTTCGTCATCAGAGGAAGATTTTTTTCGCTTTCTTTTCCTATCAATTTCATCTTCTGAAGAACTGTCATTTGTACTCGAAGACTTCTTTCGTACTTTCTTTCTCTTCTTTTTTTGGTCATCACTATAACTTTCACTTTCAGATTCTGACTTATATTTTCTAGTTTTCATCTTCCGCGTCTTTTTATGAGTTTTGTTCCTCCGTGGAGTTTTAACGACAACTAAAACTTTACGGCTACTATTTCGACTTTTTTTCTTTCTGTGATATGAAGATTCACTAGATTCTGAACTGCTCGTACTCTCACTACTGCTTATACTTGAGGAAGATGTTGAACTCGATTTTCTTTTTTTTAGTTTAGTTTTTTTTTTTATTTCTTTTCTTTCATTAATGTTTTTCCTATTGTTTTGCCGATACTCATTCTCCTCTTTTAAACTTTTTCCATTTCTGACAGAATCTAATTCAGCATTATGTCGCTCTGAATATTTATTCTTCTTCCAAGTTGAATCAATAGTGTGTCTTCTATTCCCATCAAATTTTCTTTTTTCGTTGGCACTATTTCCCCATCCTCCTTCAGGAGGTTGTCCTAAAATCTCTACCCCTTTGCCTTTACCCTTCCATTTTAGTTTTGCAACCTAAATGAGAAAATGATGAACACATTAAAAAGGAATAATTATTAAATCAAAAAAAATTTTGGATTTACAGATATGTAATAGCAAGAAAATATATGTAGATTAATATGAAAAATGAATATGATCTTATTTCATGACTTTGTTATGAAGATATCTAGATAATGTTTCTCAAATAAAATTGTCTTCTAAAAAATTTGAATAATATAAAAGTGTAAAATATTAATTTTTGCATTTAATTTATCAAAAACTAAATTATGATTGATGTATGTTTTCATTGAATAAGGTTACCATATAACAATATTTCTAATAATACTTTATTTCAAATTAATAAATATAATAAATTAATACATTTAAGTATATTTGCCTCTTTTAAATAAAATACTTTTATAATGCATGAAAATATAAATCTATAACAATATATTTTGCTTTAATTTTTTTTACAGACATTGCCACTGAAATGGCAATTTATTATTTCCAAGTAGTATTGCAATAGTCTAAAGGATTAAAATAAATATGCAAATAATGAAAATCATTTGTTAATTATAATCAGTCTTGCTAAGTCTATATTATTATTCAGTTCATATAAAGTCAAAGCACTACATAGAATATTTCTGCTAATTTATTATTGTGTAATGAAAAGCAATTGTTTTCTTCCATAATTTTCAATACTTACTGACTGACTGAAATCAACATGTATGCGTCTATCATCAATCAAAACATTATCCATTTTAAAATATGCTTCTTCACATGCCTTTCTATCTTCAAATTCAACAAAAGCATACTGCAACGAATCTCCCGTCACCTGATCTCGAATAACCTCGCAACTTTTAACTTTTCCAAATCGAGAAAATATAATAAATAAATCATGATCAGATGTAACTGGATTCAATTTACAAACAAAAAGAACATTTTCTGGGGGAGCTGCATCTGCATCTGGAATATCACCAACCATCTCTAAGATTGCTGCTCTTGCTGCAGCTTCTCTTTGTTGTACCTAAAAATATTGTTATCCATTGAAATTTTTGAAATTAAAAAATAAATTTATAAATTATAAATAAATAATTAAAAACTTGAATTATTACAATTTCTTCCAGCTCTTCTGGCTTATAGTTTTCAGTCAATGGTTCGTCAGCAGGTATACGTGAATAAGCTACATCTTTTTGATTTGGTGGCAATGGTGAAAGATGAGGTACTTCTAAGTTTTCTGGATCAAGGAAAGGATCTTCTAGAATTACTGTGTGTGTTATTCTTGTAAAAATAAAGACTTGAATTAAAAACTATTATTTTAAAGTCATTAAATTCAAAATATTTGAAAAAATTATGTATATAAACAATTAATTTCAACAAATTTATGAATTTTCTAAAATTAACTATTACAATTTAGTAAAATTAAAATCTTGAATGAAAAAAATATTATTAATATAGATTATTTAGTAATTTTAAGTTTTAAGATTTGATAGAAACATTAATGAAACAAATATTATAAATATGCTGATGTGGCAAAAAAATTAAAAATATATATACTTTTGTAACATTATAATAATACCTTTTAAAATTATAATTTATTTCTTTTCATTTTTATAAATATATATTTACAAAATATAACATACATTTATGTTAATAAAAAATGATCACTTACCTGATATCCTGATAAGGTCTATGTTTTTCATCAGTAATAGCCTCATTTAATTTTAGAAGTAATTCTTCTCCTTCAACAATTTGTCCAAAAACACAATGTTCATTGTCAAGTGATGACAAATTGCCATTAAGAGTTATAACAAATTGGGAACCAAGCATTCCATCACCATGAGATACCATAGAAAGAAGTCCAATTTTGTCATGCTTAATTTTGGGCAACTTTTCACCTTGATATAGTCTGTGTTGTTTCCCCCAAATTACTCTGAAAGTGTGTAAAGTTAATATAAAACAAAAAGGAAAATAATTCATTGATCAAAATATACATTTTAATCAATTAAGTTCACCCATATATTGATTCTCCACCATCTCCCTTTCCAGTAGGATCTCCAGTTTGAGCTAAAAAGTTTGCATTGACTGAATGGAAGAGGCATAGATTGTAATACTTGATCTTGCACAATTTTAGAAAATTGAGACATGCTGGAAAGTTAGCATAATGAATTTCATCAATAAATATAAGAAATATAAAAATTATAATTTATCAGTCAGATGTGTAAAATTATTTAGCATCAGGGGAAACATTTTTTAATAAATGGAAAACTTACTTTGAGGTCTTTCTTCAGTGAATAAGTCCACTGTGACGTCCCCTAATGTAGTTTCGATAACAACAGACATGTTTTAAAATAATCACCCTCTAAACATTTCCAAACTGAAAATTATTTAAATGATTGACTTAGAATCAAAAGGAAACTAGCTAATGAATTAAATATAAGCAAATAAACAAAAAGCCATTTAGTCGTACTATTGATTTTTATTTACCAGTACTGAGAAATAATTCGCTTCACCTCGTAGATTACAATTTCGAGTTTGCCACCGAAGCAGAAAACTAATATCTGATTAAAGAGCCGGTTCTACGTCAAACATTTAAATATATTGAGTTTTTGAAGAACTTCATATAAATAATCGAGCCACTTAACTAGGTATACTTTTCGAATCGTTTCACGGCAAAAATTCTAAAAAATTTGTACTTCTCTAGGATGTATATGCCAATACATGGTCCATGTAACGTAAATAAACATTTTCAGTTGATTCGGTTTCAGAGATATTTTGATAAAAACTGCATACAATATTAAAAAAATCTATCTATCACTATAATTAAATAAAAAAGGAATTGCGTTACTGCTGCATGAAATGAAAAATTGATAAAGTTAACAGGGATTAAAAGAAGATTTTAATTTCGACATTTTATTTGAATTTTTACGTCACCAAATTTAAATGTTCGAATTTTTAATTTTCTTTCTGTTGGCTAGAATGCAAAGGAACGGAAATAGTCAGGTGAATGAATTGAAAATTTTCAAGGAAATATTTTCACATATATTCTTTAAAATTCAGTAGAAAAAAAAATCAGTACAACATTTGAATTGTTTAAAGCAATAGCCTTTAGAGTTATGTTTTTATATTTTCTAATATGTTAAAGGATTAATTTGTAACGAGGTTAGTTTTCATATTGATGTCGTAAAACTTGTTGACGAGATACTATTTGGGGCTGTCAATATTTTTTCTAACATTTCTGATCTTACCTGATTATCAATAAATATATCTTAATGTAATTATTTTCAAGCTAAATAAATAGACTTTCAGATTGATTATTAAGTTAATTTTTTATAAGTGTTTGTTTTGCTGTAACAAATAATAATTATACGCATTTTATTAATAAATAAAATTTATTATTGAATAATAATTCATCTGCTTTGTTTCTGTGAGATTTTAATTTTTTCATTATTAAATTAAAATTATTTTTCTTCATTCTTGTGCTTCTTCATTATATTTATATACTTAGATAGATTTTAAGAAATGCAGTTTGATAATAAGAGTTTAAAGTCTATTTAAAATTTTTTATTTTCATAATGAATATAGTTCCTTTTTGAAATAACTTTCATGAAATTATTTTAAATATCTTTTTCCAAAGTACTAAGAAATAAATTACATTCTTTATTAGGGCATCATACATGAAATAAGGTTTTTGTTTATTCTCATGACAAAAATGAAATAAAGAGTAATGTAATTATATTAATTTGTTTGCTGAGAAATTTATGTTACTGTAATTTTATTCTAATATGCAAACTTTGTAGGCACTTCAAAAGTTTATAGCTTCAATACTCATTTTAAATTTCTAAGTTAATAACAAATAGATTTTTCTTATTTTTTTTCTTCAAAGAAGATCATCTCTTAAGAGTAGAAAATTCTGTTTATAATAGAATCATCTTTATGAAGACTCCTTCTCTTAAATTATTTCTAACCCACAGGGAAAACAAGTAAGAGATCTCCTTTTACATATTTACTTTCATTTTCAGGTTATAAACTTAAATAAAATTAATAGTCACTTTCTATTTTGGTTAATTCAAATTATTTATTGGTTCATATGTAATTTGACTAAAGCTATACTTAAAAATGGAGCCATCAGTATTTGGATATATAAAAAATACATTGTTATGATTAAAAACACTTCACATGCTAACTCATTTAGTATTTGTTTTGGCCTAAGAAAATTTTATGCTATTTTATGAAATGTTAAAGAATTTATTTGAAAAGTGATGATTTTGTCAAAGGAATTATTACTAGTGTGTAATTAAGAAGTTTTTTTTTAAATTAAAAACTGTATCAAATAGTTATTTTCAGTTTGATCTAGTTTATATAAGCAAGTTTTGAATTTAATTATTAAAAATCTGTGAATGAATGACAATGATAATCTTTAAAAAAGTATTTAGTATTTCAGATGATCTGAAATAAATATTCCTTTTTTTTCTTAATAAAAATTAAGATAAAAATATAGATTGTATAGAAAGTTGATTTTAATCGTCCCACGTGAATGATTTAACCTTTAGTAAAGTTGATGAATGCTGTTGGGTGGGTGTTACTGGCATATCGCCTTCGCAATGAATGGCGACGTCATTAGTTTTTCTTAATTCATCCCTTGCATATACTTCAATTTCTTTATTTAACCATTATATTTGGCGAAAACTTCATAGGAATGTAATACAGATAAAAATATTTTTTACATTTTATCATTATTATTATTCAACACTTTTATACGTTAATTATTTAGATAAATCAGTGGAAAGCTATGTAATTGAAAAGAATTTTTATTATTTATAATAAAATCTTAAACTTTATATGTGACATCTTAAAATGTAATGAAGATTTTGGATTAATCGATATAACTTAAACTAAATTGCGCAGATTAGTCCTTCTTCATTCATCATTTTTTTCTAATTTATATTTGAAATAAAAATTAAGTGTGATTTATTCTTTCGATGTTAGTCCAAAAAAAATCATTTGAAAAATGGAAGTAATAAATTCCTTTGCTCTTTGTATGGTAATCTAGAACTGAAATTGAAGCCTAATTCCTTAAGGTCCATTCGAAATTTATTGGATATAATATTAAAATACAATTTATTAAATTGGGTGAATTTTATTATTCATTTCACCTACATTTATATGTTTAAAGAATAGTTTTCTTTTAGGATGTTACCAGAGTCTAAAAATGGCTGACAGCAATTTAAAAGACTGTCCTTGTTCTAATATTACTATAATGCAGCTCTTTCATGAATTAAAACAAAAATATCCAAAAATACCTGATCAGATAGTGTCTAAAGTTATACAGCAGGTAATATATATATACAAGAATCATTTTTCTTAATTAAACTTGTAATAAATTTCCATTTAGAATTAGAAAAATAATTGTTTTCAGAATTTTCACAACAAAAGTGCTTGCGAGACAATTCTGCAGAGGGAAAGCCACCATTACCTACAAACTTATCCCGGAGCTCTTATTTCTGGAACTTCTCGCGATCTAAATGAACCTTTATGCAGAAATTGCCCTGTAACGGGAACTCCGGATGGTCAACTTGCAGTGAAGGGTATACTGGTTAAAAATTGCAAAAGCTCTGCGCCGAATAAAAAAGTGGAAATATTAAGTGTCTCTAAAACTAAGAATATCTCGGACAATTTTCGACAGACCCTTAAGGAAATGCCTGATAATAAAAGTGAAGTGAATACATTTGAGGGGAAATATATGCATAAAGACACTCATTCCGAAATTTTGAAAAACGAAAATGTATCCATGTTGACCTCGATCGGTCGCAGCGATTGTAATTGTGTTAATAAAATTGGTGAGAATCGGATGCCTAAACAACAAAACTCAAAACTAAAAGAGATATCGAAGAAATATAAACATATCAACTATGAGAAGTCTTTTAATCCCGAGACTGATTCAGATCAAATATGGAATTCTTCATCAAGCACCGGAACCGAAACAGGCACTTTTGCTGATGATGAGGACCTGACAGATAATACATCTGATAGTAGTGGTGTGAAAGTGGATAGGACTTCAAAGGTTCTGTGTGATATAGGGTGTAAAAAAGAAAATTTACTGCGATCTCAGTCAAGCTTAAACTCATCCCTCCTTAAAGAACTTAAAATTAAAGAAATGGAAACGCTCAGATGGAGAGTGAATGATGGAGAAAGAAAATCTGCGGTTATTTCAGGGGTTATTTCCCATTTGCCGAATACCGAATTAACATCTACTCATAATTACCAGGTAAAACTGAAAATATCACATAAAATTGAATTGAAAGATGGTAAAGTTACCTTTTCACTGCTTCGCCAACAATTGAAACTTGATTTTTAAATGTAAGAAAGGGAATTTTCAGTCTTTTCGGTCTAATGATTCATAAAATCATTTACACAATTTTAAGATAAATAAATTTGACAAATCTCATTTTAATATATAATATTAATATATAGCTACTATTTGATTGTGCATTGGACTTATTCTTCAAAAAATTAGTCTTATTTTCTAGTTACTTGATTCCTGTAAAACATCGCAAATCAATAAAAAATGATGTTTTATTATTAATAATCATTTATTAAGTAAAATAAATTTAATTTGATTTATAATTTTAATTCTATAAATTTTTATGCTAAAATCCGACGAGAAATATTTTAATATCTGCAAAAAAAATTTTACCTCTGCTTAAATTTCATCAAAAGCTGATTCCATTTTCATTAATTTTGAAATGAATCACTGAAAAGCGATTGAGTCATTAATTTATAATATCATTAAAATTTAATTTTGATTAATCGATCTTTATGCAAAAAATTATTTTGAATTAAAATAAGAATTTTTCAGATTTTTGTTATAAACGCCAAAAATATTTCCGAAACATTCGATTTTTCTAAGAAATAAAATATTTTTTAAATATTCCCAAAATTTTTGTGATTTTATTACAGATGAAAATGGATGTAAGACTTATATTTAAAGAATAACTTTGAAAAAGCAGAGATCTTTTGCATTATTTGTAATGTGAATAAATTTAAATTTCAGGTGGCCGTAGAATGTAGTATGCAACCCATATCCCCTGACAGTATAGTATCAGGCGAACAAGCTAGATCTTTCACTTCCGTCAACCTAAGCCTTCGACCTCCATCATCTGAACCTAAGTCTCCAATAGATATACAATCAAATCGAAGTTTAACTTATACAACTTCATCATTTGATCCTAAAAAAGGATATCAATCTCAGTTGCAAATAAGAATCGAGCCAGGTACGAAAAACAAAATAAAATTTAATTTTAATATCCTTATTCAAGTTAGTAACTTTTCGGCTGCTACTTTGACGAATATTAAATTTTGGAAAAAATATATACAGTTTTAAATGAACGAAAATAAGTTTTTTAAATTGACACGGAAAATATTCATATATTTTTCTGGGATTCAAATCTCTGTTTAAAACAAATCCCGTGATACATTGTTAGGTGATGGTGGAACATTTTCTGCATGTCAGACATATATTTCGGCTCCACAGTTTAGGTTTTCTTCAGCAAAGTCTTCGCATTGCATATATAATTTACCTACAAGTCACCGTGGTCTTAATAAGCATCGCCTTAGAGGTATTACTTTTTTTATAACAAAAATATTAACATTATGAATTTGTGGTAATTATTTACAATTGTGTAACTGAGTAATTTTTTTCATTTACTTTTTTATCATTAACAAAAATAATGTTTAATTTGTTTTATGTATTTTTCAAACTTACAAATGTTTCATCGTTTGCCCTAATGATATCAAAAGGATATTTGGGACTATAGTCCATTTGCTTAATAATAATTTATAAAATCCCAATTTATTAAATATTAATCTGCATTACATAGAGAACTAGTAATTATATTACAAATCATCTTACTCAAATCTTTACCAAGGTATTAAAACTAATGAAAATGACATTATTTTACATGAACATTTTCGTTATTAAGGTAGATCAAAGGTCTATCACAAGTTATAATTAAATATAGAAAGTGAGCTCTTAAAATTAATGAAACTTAATTTTGCCAATATTTTTACATAAATTCTGCAATATAATTTACCATTCTTAAATGATTTTATTTTAAGTTTTTTACCAAAAAATGTTTATAAAATATGTGTGTTGTTTGATTTTATTAAATATTATTCAGCTAATTACGTAACTTTTATTACTGAGTATCGTATTTGAAATGGAGTGACAAATTAAAATTAAGAAATTAATATTTTTACAAGTGTAATTTTCCCTTCTAATTTTTTTATAATTAATTTTGGCTGTTTTTGGAGTCCAGAAAACATTTCTATGAAGAGTAATTTTTTTCTTTAGTTCGTACTTGAAATTATTCAATGTTTTCGTTTCAGCTCTGTTAGAAAAACAAAAGGAACGAAGGGACTTATTGGCATGGGAACTTCGGAGAGAAAAGGAAAAATTACGGTTTATGCAAAACGAAATGAGACTGATGAATGCAGCAATTGCCCAAAGACCAAATCCACGTATTTTACCAAGGGTAAATTTTTTTAAAAAATTCTGAAAATATAACTTATCGCAAAAATTTTCCAATAAGTATTACTTATTCCAAAATGAAAATTCTCTTTTTTTTAGCTTAAGGCTGAAATACTAAGGCTTCGAACAGAATGTGAAAGATTGACCGCTGCCGTCGATATGTATTCCAGTAATCGTAATAATTTACCTCTTGGTGAGACCAATGAAGAATTTTATCATAATATATATACAGGACAAAGATTTCAGAGTAAGAATATTCTCTTGTAGTTTAATAAATGTTTGACAACCTTTTGTGTGAGATATGTTATTGCGGTAAAAATAAGCTTTATATATATGTCTAAGTATCTTAAATTTTATACAGAAATGTTTCTGCATCCATTCGTGATCAAAGCTTAGAAAAGTGCTTCCAGACTTCCAGCTTTATACAAGATCTTCTTTCTTTGACTTATTATAATATTTTTAAAACTCAAGAACTGATTAATAAAATTAAAAGTATGTTTAACTATGAAAAAATTGCAGAACAAGAATTGAAATGGCATTAATTTTTTAAAAATATATAATAATTACAGAAATCATTAAATATTTTTCAAATATATAAAACTTTAAATATATTTGGAAGAATTTTCATTAATTTGTGTGAAAATTTTCAAGAACTCCGATGATAAAATAATATTATCTTTCATATCAGTGATAGCCTATTACATCGATTATCCTGTATGAAATATAAAAAAAAATTGTTTTATTTTTATTTTTTTGATTATCACAATTATGAAAAATATTTAAATATTTTGGAATAAGATTGATTCATGCATTTATACTATTTTACAAAGTACACAAAGTATCTAAACCGTTCAACCACAAATAGGGTTCAATTTTGCAGGAGAAGGCAATTGGAGCTGTGAATTATGTACATTCCGTAATCATCCGTTGCTTAGTGTTTGCGAAGAATGTGAAATGCCACGACTTTCATTAGGTACTACAGTGGGAAATGTTGAAACTCCTTTGTCTGTGTTCTCTAACAACAATAATACCTCAATTTGCACGGTAAATGTTTTGATTTGATTTAAAATCAAATTAAATTATCGTAATTATTTTAATAAAATGAGAACAACTTTTTATTAAAATTAATATAAACAGTTTTATTTTTATTACGAAAGTGTTTTTTATTAGTTTTTATATTTGTCTGTTTTATAAAATTAAAAAAATTATAGCAACGAAAAATATATCATTCATAGAATTTTATGATTCATAACTAGAATTCAAATAAATATTTAAACAAATATAGCCTTTTAAATAAAGATGGAATGAAAAGTTACATTAAAATGAGTATTATTCAATCAGCCATGTAGACTTGTATAAGTTTTTTATAATGTAAAATAAAAATTTGTGAATATTTGTTATTTTCGATTTGATTTTACGAAAAATAAATTTTTTAATTGTAAATGTTAGCAGTAACTTATTATACTATTATTTTTATTTTACTTAAAAGTAGTAATTCAGTTACGTAACAGATATTTGTGTTCTCATCCATGTGCTATTTTGTGAATGTTGCATGGATTGTATTTTTGCTACCTAATAGATTGCAGAGCAATGGTTATGATATTTTTTTGTTTATAAATTATTTAGTTTTTTATGAGTTTATATATAAACCTATAAAATGAATTCCTAAAATAACCTTAATTACATTTTATGTATTATAAGTACTTTTGCAAAATAATTGGCTCATCACAAAGAATGATTTAATATAAAGAAAATTATGAAGATTTATAAATATAAAAATTTTTCATAAAAAACAGATATGATTATAAATGACATGGTAATAATTATGATTATAAATCATAAGCGAATGAGATATTTTATAATGGAAGATTATTCAATCACAGTTATTGGAAATATTAATTTTGTTAGTCAATTTCAACAAGTTATTTATTGATGAATAGATAAAATTCAAAAATATGAAGAAAATTCTATTATTTATGTATTTAATCACAGTTGTTTTATTTATTCTGATATCGATTTTTATTTGATTTTCAAGGGCGCAGGGACATCCACGTCCGCGTGACTCATAACTGTCCCTCTTCGAGTAAGTTTTAATACAATTATTTGTGCTTAACACTGTAGTATTACAAAAACCGCTGCTCTAAGAAATAGATTACTTTTGTTTGGGAATATATATTTAATTAAGATTTGAATTATAAAACATTAAAGTACAAAACAATGACGAAACTAATTGTATTTGATTTTTCAGGAACAGTAAATAATTGGGTTGTATGATCATATATATTATTTTTCAAATATATGGCTGCAATGAATGGGAAACATTGTAAGTAAAAATTCTAATTGATATAACTAAATAATAAAAAAATTTTCAATGTAAATTTTATAAATTTTAAATTTCACAGAATTAAAACTTAAAATTGAAAATTACTTTTATTTTCAGATGAGAACGTTGATAGTGCCTTAAATCTCAGTCAACACAGCTTTTCAGAATTTTTTTTAATTTTGTTTTTAACTTAGAAATCAAGAAATATCCTTTGAATCAATCAATTTAATCAGTTTCTAATTTGAACGAAATTTACTTCATGAAATAGAAAGGTTTTGAAGTTTATGATTTTATATATTGATAAAGTAAAATATTTAAATTTTTTAAAGAAACTTGGAGAGCGTTCAATACTAATGAAAAATAGAACATACCAAACAAATAAAATATTATTCGATTTATTTTTAGACATTTTGATTTTCTTATTTATCTAAAATCTAAAAATGTATTTAGTATGAGAATATTTTAAGCCTCACAATAAGGTGTTTAAGTATCTTATTATCTGCTTCACACATTTATTTTATTTAATGCAATCACATTAATTCGTGAATTTGGATTAATAGATATCATTCCTAAGAGAGAAAATGATTACAAAATTTTATTCAGTCTGTTTTCATAGACATTCTATGCAATTATTTTAAATTATTGGAGAAACATTGGTATCCATTTTTTATTTTACAGATTTATTCAAATGTGTTAAGCATCTAAAATTCGCGATATTAGTGTCAGAAGTAATCTAGTGTTAAATTATTCAATTACTACCTTTAAATTTGTTGCTTATTCTTTGTTCGATGCCTTAATGTTTTAATTTGTTCCTTTCATAAGCCTCATAATATTATGGAATGTAATAAAGTTTTTACTTATAAGATAATTATAGGCTGTGAGTTTAGGAAGCATTATATTAAAGAAGGCTAGGAAAAAAAACCAGCTTTCTTTTTAATTTTAAATTCAAATATGAATTTTGTTAAAATAATTTGTAATTGCTATAAATTGTTAATTTATTAAAAATTTTGAATTTATTAAGGAATCATAAATGATTTAATTTTTCAATCTGTAAGAATTTGACCAAATAAAATTTCTGTTGTTGCAATAAGCTTAACATTTTGATTCAATGTCAAAAATTTCAATATAAAAATATCACTAATTTAGAATTTTAATGCCAACGCTAATGTTAGAATTTTTTAGAATCTGTAAGTAGTTTTTTAGCCAAACGTTAAGATACAAAATTTATTAAAGTATAGGAATATAATGTTGACAATATTAAAAAACTTTTTATTTTATAAGAATATCATAATAAACTGAAAATCACAATAAGGATTGGAATTCTTTTTCAAAACTGATACTTAATATGTACTAACATCAGCACTGAAGCACTTTCATCTGTTATTTAAATGTTGAGTACATTTCAAAGACTCAGAGCAAAACAATTTCTGCCAAGACAATGACAATAACATTTCTAATATTCAAACTGCTGTGCCTCTTTCCAGATTTTGTTTTATTTCTGCTGTATGAGCTCCATAAAATCTTTCAAGTTTCTTATTAAATTTCATATTTCTTTCATTTATATAATCTATATCAGCATCGTCATTGTGTGTTCTTCTTCTGCTATATTTATCTCTTTTAGCAATTCTGGAAAAAAATTTTAAATTAATTTTAAAGCATCAAATTTTTAATTTCAAATAAATGTTTCATATTTTAATAATGTTATAGTCTTTGAATAATCTTTTCTCAAAAATTATTCTTCACATTTAGAAATTTAAAATGAAATTTATACATTATAGATGAAAACTTTTTAACTATAGATTTTCCATTATTTATTATGAATACTAACTGTTTTTCCAAATCTTCAACCATATAATCAATATTGGATTTAGAATCCTTTTTAGAACCTAAAAGTATTGGATTAGGCCCATTATAAAGAGCTGGTCCTAATTCTTCTTTCTGTTGATTGTAGGCTTCTAAATCAACTTTATGATTTTTAATTAGACAATTGTACTTTCTGAAAGTAGAAATAAATTTAAAATTATAATTGCATTTTCATTTTTTTTTTACTTTTTTTAAAGTGAAATTTATCGTAAATCAAAATAACAATCACCATATCTAGAAATTTTTTTTTTATAAGTGAAAATCAAATTATAATTTGTTTCATATACATGCACCAAAATCTTTTCATCCTTCATAACAAGGTATGTTTAAAATATTTCCATTGTAATTCACTCCTTACATTGACTTTATGAGAGGAATCCCACAAAGACAATTAGGCAATCAGTTAAGAAAATGAACATGTATAAATTTTAAAATATAGGCACAATATTGTTTTTAAAATATGACAATCATAACAAATGAAAATTTTTAAATTTAATTTCATTATTATGCTTGGGATTCTGTCAAATAAATCATAATTTCTGAATAAGTTACAAATCATTATAAATAAACTATTTTGTTGATAAATTAGAATACTAAAAATAAAATAATTTTAAAATAATTTTAAAAACCATGCTTTAAAAAAATTCATAAATATTATGAAGAATGAACAATCATTTCTATTTTGATATGAATAACATAATCATCATAAGGGTAAATTATTAAGCTACCTGATAGCTGCTTGCTCAAAATCTGCAAAACCTAGATCTGGATTTTTTCTTTTCTTCTTTTTCTTTTCTAACTTTTCACATACATCAGCTGGAATGTTTAAAAGTTTCTGTCTATCATAATCTTCTCCTTTTTGTTTTGCTTTTTCCCTTGCTGCTTCATCATCCAATATCCATTGTGCCCTCTCTTTCCTAGCTTCCCAGTTACTAGGTAATTTATTTTTTTTATCCTCTTCAACAACTTCTAAATGATTCAGTTGTCTGGCCTCATTCTAAATATGTAAGAAATGAAATATTTCTTCAAGCAATTAAACAAATTTAAATTATTATTCTCAGTTAAAAAATTTGCTTTTTAAAAGTAATAACTTATTAAAAATATAAATATCTATTATATAATTATAATATTATAATTGATAATAATTATTATTATTTAATAAATTTATATTCTTAAAAACTCTCTTAAAATTATTTACTTAATAAGCTCTTGTCTCTTATAATAATAACAACTGCATATCTAATACTATCATTATGAGATTATTTAAGCAAAGTGCAACTGAGTAGTTTTAATAAATCAAATTTTAAAAAAAATTTAAATAAAACATAATCCATAACATGAATTTTTAAAAATTGATTTCTGGCTATAAATGTAAACTGCTGATTATATTTCGTAATACATTAAAATGGAATTTTTGTTTATCTAAGAAAGCTTTATATGAAACGTTTATATTTATTTTTATGAATCATACGAGGTATCAATAAAAAGTTTACTTATTAACCCTTTTAATATGGAGGTCTCGCAACCGTTTAAATCTTTCAGCTTGTCTAGCCTTGAAATCTGATTTTTTACTTTCGCAGTCTGACATATTCAACGAACTAATAATTTATTAAACTTATTTTTATACACTAAAATAAAAATTGGCCTTAAACCATTTTTAACGTCAATTATATGAACAATGGTACCAATTATGACACCTGAACAGAAGAATAATCAAAGGTTATCTATCGTTCATCCGGAAATTAAAATTCGCCATTTAAATTATAGGAAAATGATGATGTGTACACATTTGTGTAGTAGTAAAAATATTTTAAAATGAAGCTACATTAATAACATAAATTAAACATGTTAGTATATGTATATTGTCTTCAAATTCCTTTATCGCTATGTTAATTCTTAATTTCTTCGATTGCTATTTAAGAGCATTTATTTTGACAGAAACGAGAAAGGTCAATCACCTTAACATAGCCTTTTAGTCCCTCATGAAATAATACTTTATAATGTTCTTCTTAGGAGTTAGTAGGAAATTTCAATATTGAATGTGTTACACTAATATTTCATATCAAATACCGTTTTTTTGCAAAATTTTATTTTTTTTTCAGGCATTGTTACTCACTATTAGAATTATATCAGATTGAACATAAGAACATATCAGCTTATATTGTATAATGCTAATAGACTATGATATTTGTATAGCCATAGATTAGAAAGTAGCATTAGTTTGGTGAGTATTTAGTTTATTTATAATCTTAAATATGCCTTTGGAAATTGGAATTTTTTAAAAAGATGCTTTGAGTAGATAACGTTTTTGGTTTTAATAAGCAATTCTAAAAAATTACATTACTCACAGTTAAATTTCAGTCATACATAAAAATGTATGAAACTTTATAATTAAAGAACTGATAACTTATTATTTTAAAAAGAAATATGTTTACATACAATTATTATTAGGAAAAGAAATTAAAGGTGAAATATACAATATAAATATAAGAAGTAATATTAATATAGAAATATTTCTTACTCATATAATTACAACTTTATGAAAACTGTCCATTCAAATAATTATTCAGTGCCTAAATTTTAAGATTATATTCTTAAAAATGTATATTCATTATAATATTGTATTCATTTTAACAAGAACACAATTAGGAATCTAATTACATAATGAAAAAATTCACCAGATCCTGCTATATATAAAATTAATATCAATTTCATTTTAATAAATTAAAAAGTATAAAGCTTATTATTTGCATCTTTTTTATTTCACAAATAATTTTTAATAATGAAAATTTACTTTTTTAACTTCTATGTTTATTTATAATTTACATTTTTTATAAATTAATTATTATTTAACATTTCATAATTTAGTTTTAGTCTCTGATATTAAATTAATTTGGGAAATGTGAATATAATGTGTAATTATTAAATATATAAACATAGTTGATTTTAGTTTAATTTATGATATGAATATTTTTATTTTACAAGCATATATGTAAAATTGGTTTCTTTATTTTTTTAAGGATTTACCTATTCTATAAAAATTTTAAGCCTATTTCACAGTACTGTTTAATAGCAAACTTTTAATGACATCTTAGTTCACATCATAGAAATAATTCTGTAAATCATTTGAAATTTTCAAAAATCAGAAATATCTTGCAATAACTTTAATACTTACTGTGAATTTATATTTTTAATTTTCAATTGTAATAATCAATAGTCAGTTGATTATTTTTATCAGTGTCATTATTAAATATACAAATTGTCAGTAATTTGATAATGATATCATATTATATCATTTTACATTTACTCTAATTATATCAAAAATGCCTTAAAATTTAATAATTGAATAAATTTTTTATTTGCTTTTCATAAGAAAGAAAAACTCATGATAATTAAATTATTTTTAAACTTAAAAAAAAAATTTTTTTTAAATAAAAATATTTTTTGTTTGCTGATAAAACATTGATATATAAAATTGAAGAAATTTAACATTTGACTCATTCTTAAAAATCTCTTCATTGTCAATTTTTTATGTTTAGGTCAGAAAACCAGTTTTACCTCATGGATATTTTATAATTTAATTCCCAGGCCATATAATGAACTTGTGTGAGAATCTTTTACATCTTGAATTTATTTCTTTAATCTCATATACGGAGGCACGTTATAATGACTTTGGCATTTGCGCTACCTTTTTTTTATTTTCAGTTTAATTTTCAGATGAACAAGCAATGTTCCGCACCAAGATTCGGATACACACATGTAGGATAATTCTTTTGACATCGCTAGTTTGGTTCCTTTTAGATATTGTGTTTCTAACCTTTTTTTCCGGCTGTATTAGCGGCTCTGGATGGAATTGTGTATCAGAAAATAATAAAGAATTACCGTTAAAAGGTGAGATTTGATGTTTTCTTACACGAGAAAAAAATCTTTATTACAGGTGACTTACAAATGGACGGCGTCTTATAAATTTTTTTTTTACAATGGCATTATTAAAGACTACGTATTTAATATTGCCAATAAAAATTTTTAATAATCATTTTAAAATTAAGAAAACTATTTGGTAAATGTCATAATATAATAGAACCTTTAGTGTAATCTGATCATGGCTTAGATTTAATGTCAACTTTACCCAACTTTTTTTAAAACACTAATCCAATTCTTTTATAAACCTGAAATTTTAAAAACACAGTTTTATAACATCCACTTTTAATAAATTCTAGTCAACTCTCAGAAGATTAAGATTCTTTTTAAAATTTACAAAACATTATTAATGCACATTCTTTAAATATTTAGGTGAATTAATTATTTGATCATTTCGATACTGGTTTTTGTGATCGTTTTTATTGTAAGACTTTTGACAAAAATATGTATTTATGAAAGAAATCTTTCAACTGTGAAGCCTTTCGAGAAAACAAATAGATAATATTTTATTCATATCAATATGGTTAGGAAGAATAAATTACAATATAAAATCGTTCAAGGTTATCGGCAAAGATGGCTGCTTTACATTTTTGTTAAATTTAAATTTAAAAAGAATTATTTGTAACATTATAATCCGTAATTTCTGAAAATGTTCCCATAAGATATACGTTCTTTTTTTTATACAGAAAATACCCTTTTTAAAATAACTTTCACAGTTTTTCCAATTTCAAAATGTTATGTGTTGAAAAAACAAACCAATTATGTTAAATGTACAATTAAGTATATGAAACCATTTAAAGATTTTGTTGTGTTAAATATAACAAGTTTAAAACATTAAATTTGTTTTATTAATAAAGAATTTTATATTGTTTATCCTTGTGACAATAAATTTTCGTTCTAACTTTTTATTTCTGCCAAACTTTCAGATTCCGCAGTCAGTGAAAGTAATAAAGAAGATACACTTTATGACAGATTATTGGACAGGGGGAAAAATTATGGAAGAAAAGGAAGATTCGGAAGATCTTATTCAGTGAAAGAGTTACGGAGGTGGATGCCTGCCAAACCAGTATCTGAAAATCCTGGAAAACCTGGTGAAATGGGCCGTCCTGTTCAAATACTTGCTGAGGAGGAAAGGCAAATGAAAGAATTGTTCAAAATTAATCAATTTAATTTAATGGCCAGTGACCGAATATTATTAAATCGTTCATTACAAGAAGTTAGAGCTGAAGGGTGAGTGTAAAATAACTGCTTTCACTAATTATTGAAATAAAAATAAACTGTAATTCTAAAGTGTGACTATACTATGGTCGATTTATCGAGAAAATTTAAATTCTTATTTCATTTGTAAGGCCTGAAGGCATTGAGATAACTATTTCGATTGGGAATGTAGTAAATCAAAAACTTGATATTTAAAAAACTTATTTAGTTTTTTATTTACAATGAGACTCGAAAAATGAAGTATATAATTGAAAATTTTTGGAAACTGAAAGGGGGAATCTTCAGATTGTTCAAATGTTTTCAGTTAAGAATTTTTTCCAAAAGAATTGTTCCTAGAAAGTTTTCAGTTACCAAAATTTGCCTAAAGAAAGTAACATTGAATTGATAAACCTAACTCTTTAAATGGCAAATAGTTAAAAAAAATTGGAAATACTGAAAAAATTGTTTATTAATTTTTATTATAAATTTATATTATTTAATTTTATTTTAAAAAATTTATTAATATATATTATTCTAGATTCGATAATTAACAATTTTATAAACTGTCTTTCACATGCTTTGTGACATAGTTAATAATATTATTTAAAATGAGTACATTAAAGATAAATTAAAAAGTTCATTAAATTTTGATTGATGCAGCCGAACAACTTTCCCACGATGTAATATGTCATCAACATGCAAGATTGTTCCCACATCGATGAAACTGCTTGGATCTATTACTTGATGCTTTTTTTTTTAGAAATAACTTCCTAATTCAATATTTAAGAATTAATTTTTATTTAAAATCATATTTTTAAAAAAACAATCAATTAATCATTTATATATTATATTTTAGAGCTAATAATTTTTTTCTCGTTTATTTTCAAATATTGAAATTTTATTTATTGCAGTTGCAAGAAAAAAAAATATCAAGAATTACTTCCACCAACTAGCATAGTTATAGTTTTTCACAACGAAGCTTGGTCGACCCTATTAAGGACAATATGGAGTGTTATCAATAGGTCGCCAAAATCTTTATTAAAAGAAATAATCCTTGTTGATGATTTCAGTGAACATAGTAAGTTTAAACAATAAAAAAATAATTTTTTTATAATTTTTTATAGATAATTAGTCATGGTTACTTTAATAACGGGATTTCAGTTTTTACTTCTTATAGTTCACACTTTCTGATTAAATTACTATTATTTCATAGTAATTTGCAAAAATGCATTAAAAGAAAATAAATACTTAACATTTTAAGTATTCATGGAACAGAAGGAATGAGAAAATTATCTTCCATAAAAAAAGAGGTTATTTAAAAATTTTACTTCGGTAAATGTTAGTGATTGTGATTATAATAGGTAAAGTATAATATAATGAGGTAACGGCAGTCATCATTTTTTCATATCATTCAACATTAAATCAAATTTTATCAAATTTCAATAATATTTTTATGAATGTTCTAGTGTCTTAAATAATTGATAATGCACAAAAAAAATCATGAAAATAATAGTAAAAAGTACATAATAACAAATAAACAAAACTCCTATTTTTTTCAGGTCACCTAGGTTTTAAGTTGGAAAATTATGTAGAAAAACTTCCAGTGCCTGTACGAATATTTCGAACTCATAAACGATCAGGTTTAATAAGAGCCAGATTACTTGGTGCCAAAAATGTGAGAGGACAAATCATTACATTCCTAGATGCTCATTGTGAATGTGCAGAAGGATGGCTAGAACCACTTCTTTCTCGCATAGCAGAAGACAGGTTTGTTAAAATTCATTTAAATAATATTTTAATTGCTATGAATTTGAAAAGAATAAAGAGGCAATTAAACTTTCATTAAAAATATAAATTTGAAGAATCAAATGAATTTTATTCAGTTTTGGTTTAATGAGAGAGAAAAATTTTATATTAATGGTTAATTACATTATTATAGCAGATCGATTGATTTTTAAAATAGAATTTGAAACTTTATCCACAAATATTGCTTACAAATTATTATTGATACTTTCAGGAAAACTGTAGTATGCCCTATTATTGATGTGATCTCTGACGATACATTTGAATATATTACCGCTTCTGATATGACTTGGGGGGGATTTAATTGGAGACTTAATTTTAGGTGGTAAGTACACAAATAACATATCTATTTCTTTTTCGATATAAAATATTTATAAAGTTCATTTTTATCATGATGTTTTCTTCGGATAATCTGAAAAAAGTTTAATTTTGTTTAGGTATAGGGTTCCGCAAAGAGAAGTTGATAGGCGAAAGGGTGATAAGACCTTACCTATTAGAACTCCCACAATGGCTGGTGGCCTTTTTGCTATTGATAAAGAATATTTTTATGAATTAGGAGCATATGATGAAGGAATGGACATTTGGGGTGGAGAAAATCTGGAAATGTCATTTAGGGTGAGTCTCTTTTCCAACAAATAGTGTCAGCTGTCATGAAATTTTTTTATTTTTCTTTATTTTCATTTATTTTTTGTCTATGAACGGAAGGAGGACTGTTGTTATTGAAAGAGAGCAGATTGCAGGTAAAAGGGGAGTACTGTGTAATACTAATAATAAAACTCTCACAGGTATGGCAGTGCGGTGGAATCTTGGAAATTATCCCTTGCTCCCACGTAGGTCATGTTTTCCGTGATAAATCCCCATACACGTTCCCCGGAGGCGTATCAAAAATTGTTCTTCACAATGCAAATCGAGTGGCAGAAGTTTGGATGGACGAATGGCGAGATTTTTATTATGCCATGAATCCAGGTTGGTTTCCGACTTTTTTTGTTCTATCAACTCTTTTCAGATTTAATCCTTTCGTGCATTCGATTTATTACCTCAGCTTGGTGTCTTTAAATAATTTTAATCCTTTTGTTGAAAGTAATTTTTCCTTTAACTTATAATTAAAAAAACTTCTAAATCCAAACGTCTAGAATTTAGAAAAGTTTATTAATTTTTATCGATATAATTAGAGGTGTCACAATCCTTTATGGCAAATATATTAATGATTTGACTACTCATAAGCTGCAGGCTAACTGACGAATGCTAATATGATGAAGTGTTGAATTTTATTTTTATATTGAATGTTTGGGCTAATGTCAGTGAACAAGGATATTTCTTTAATGTAGTTATTCTTTCTTTATATTAAGCAGAATAAGTTTGAATTTTATTATTTATTGTTGCATCATTCATGAGGGTTACAATCTTTCATTATGGTCTTTTTTTTAAATTTATATTAAAATTCTCGATTCTATTAAGAGTTAATTTCATATTGCATTTTTATGTTATTATTCAAATAAAAGACGAATAAATAGTGAGTTATCTTTTAAGAATTATAATCTACTGGTTTGAAATAGTTTAGTTTCAATCTTCTTGATAATTAAAATGTTATGTTACTGTTTTATACTTTCAGTACTAAGCGGAAAACATCTGCTTTTTTTTTCTGCATTCTTCAAAATTTCTTAATTAAAATCAGTTGTTTATGTTCCAAAGTCTATATTTTCAATATGATTATAGGGTTTTTCCATTTTAAAAATCTGAAGTTACGAAATTATTTTTAAATTCCGCGCTATAACTTTCTTTACTTGTAATAATCATTAAAAATAATTTGCATAATTCCTTTCGACAAATACACAAGAAATAATTATTTAATTCCAGGAATGATCTTATAAAAAAGGACGTGGCTATCATTTTTTAAAAAGCAAACAACAGGAAACGGTAACGATTTCAGATCATACTTACATCTGAGAATCTAATCGTTAAATAAAAATAATCATAATCATAATAAATTTTTTTATTGAACTTAAGGGTCAGTTTTACAAAATCACATAATGAAACAACTCCGAAGAGATTTTCAAATATTCCAGTACATGTCAAAAAATAAGTTTTAGTATTCAGTGGCGGCCCATAAATTGAAAATCTTAATGGTACCGGGTATCGTAACTTCGTAACATTATAGTGGGCGCATGTGCCACACCGCATTGACAATCAGAAAGTTTTTATTTACACAAGTTTCCATTAAAAAATCTCAATCACTGAAAAACTGAAAATCTAGGATCGCATGCCTTTTAGTCTTAATTATAAAAATTTAATAATTGGCTAGAACCTGTGTTACATAACCGATCAGCATAAAATAGCAGTGTCTAGGAGTGAAAAAAGGTTTGAGCAATTAGAAAATTAGAAAAGTAAAAAAAGCATTATGCTTCGCTTTAAAAAATGCCTTTACAAACACTTATTAATATTTTTTGTACAATAAGAATAATGTTTTTAAACTTTTGATGACTAGTTTTAATTTAAGTCAATGTTTACAGAATTGGGCCCGCCACACTATCACTATCACAATACATATTACGAATCTAATAGGTTATAAAAAATAATCATGTTGAACTTTAAAAAAAAAATTTAACAAGATAAATTAAATTAGTTTACTTGTGTTTTGAAATATATTGATAGAAGCTAATGGGAATTTCAAAACTATAAATTACATAGTGAAACTGACAATAAATTAAATTTGCTTTGATTCTCATAGTTTTTAAAACAAAAAATTATCCATTTTATTTTGATATTCTGATCATGAAGAGAATCATATGATTCTTTTATTCTTATATATTCCCTCTGCAATATATAAGCAGAGAATATATAAAGCAATACAGAAGCAGAAAAGCGTTTTCTTTGAAACGGTTTTATCCATTCATTAATTTTGGATCAATTCCTAAATTTAGATTGTTGGGTGTTAATGAGCCAGCTGCAGGTTGCCGATTCCTGTTCTGTCACATTAATTTCATATTTCAAAATTATTTGGCATATTGTATTCTGGTATAAAACGCATGAAAGAAAAAAGAAATTCAAATAACGAATCAGTATCAAATATTCATAATATCATTTAAATATGCGAAAACTAAGTATTTTTCACTATAATGTAATCTTCGATATGGTTACCGTATAATGAAATTTCAGTTACTTATAACTTTACTAGTTGAAAGCACACTTCTGCTGAATCATGCTTCACTGATGAATATGTTTTAATTACCAATCTAAAAACTCATTGCTCTAGGATCAAAACCATATTCTGTAACTAAACTGGCTTTTAGCGTTTTAGGGCTATAAGCGTCATTATATGTTCGTTTTACAGTAGTGATTATGCTTGTTCTTAAGACAGTAGAATGCAGACTAATGTTGTCGCTGTAGTGGCTTATTAAAGAAATTCTTTTTCTGAGAGTAATATCGTAAATAGAATTCGTAAAAATCGGCTAATTTTTTTCCAAGAATATGGGCATCTGAAATATGTTTACGATACAATTATTATATATAATGGTAATCCGGTTGATATTGGTTTATTTTGCTACTAAAAGTGATTTACGAAGCCATTAATCTTAATGCTTGAAAGTTAAGGATTAATGTTATAATTTTCATTGTCATTAATTCAAATGCAACTTTTTCTTTTCTTAAATTACTCTTTGATAATTTGAATCTGCAAATTTGTTCTACGATATTATATTTCAAAAAAAATGTATTATGTTAAATACTATTCTTTTATTCTTCATCGCTAGCACTAAATCAAAATTGAAGTCTAATTAGAAGTTTTTTAATTAAGTTGTTTAATTTTGATAATTTATGATACATCTGATGAGAGTGAGTTAAGGTTTTCTATCTCTTTTAGTTATGATAAACTGCTACTGGATGTAAACTAATTATTCTTATATTTATTTCTTAATGAAATTGACATTTGTAGTATAATTTTTTCTATATTTTGATTGAATATTTTCTTTATTTTCTTTTTTTATAAGGTCATAGAAAAAATGTTTCTTTGAGCTCGATTAATTCACAGCAGTTGTCCTGGTATTTATGTGGAAAATATTTCACTTTCAGAATTGTTTTTTATTATTACTTATTTAATGTTTTCTATCCATCAGACTTTTTTTATCTGCATGCATTTATTTCCTGTTATTATTTTCATTTATTTAAGATTTACTGTTATTGTGTCCAAATTGTATATGTCTAAAAAGATAGAAAATATTGCTTTGATGTGCGTAATTATTTATGATTTTGAAAAACTGCTTTTCGGGTGATTTTTTTTGCATTTGCAGCAAGTTCATCTGAAGCAACTAATGTAATTAATTGTTGCTAAGAAAATTCATTGATTGCTTCATAGTTGGATTTAATATTTTTGAATATGTAAAATTAAATAAATCTTTATTGATAACAGTTCGTGCAGAGTTATTATTTATTAATTATATCATTTTGATTCTTGCAGGGGTTGCAATGTTCATCTTTTATGATAAGTTTTTCAAGAGATTGAAGGCCCATTGGTTTTAATTATTCAATATTTAATTTATAAGACTAAAATTTATGTATTGTTACGGGTTAAAATGTCTAAGTTATGGTATTCACGAAATTGATAATTTTAACGATATATTTTGAACCAAATCTTTTACACGATTTATGAAAATATAATAATAATTTTAAATGAAGGCAGAAAAAAGTATAAATATGTAAATAATATTCTTCATAAATTTGAATTAATTTTTTAGATTCACTATATATTAGGTCTCTTTCATCATTTGTCTTCAGCAATTTCATTTCGATTGTTTTCCTCTTAATATTCGATTTTTAAAGGGAATTCTTTTCAGAAATTCATTCGGTACATAAATTCTTAATTAAATGGCATTATAATTTTAAATTGTTTAAATCAAATAGATCTTAGATTTCTATTATCATCAGTAGAATCACTTAATTGTTGTTCAAGAAATTTATGGATCATCATGAAAGAGACGTTATTGCTTTGTAAAATTTCACATGACAAATTTGATTTCTTAATATTTACCTGATATTATACAATCGTCTTTTCCCGCTTTTCACTTTATTCAAATCTTTTTGTATTTACTGCTAAATTTTAAAAAAATATTAATTTTTTGTTTTATTACAAAAAGAACAAAAAGGTGCCTTTCAGTTTTGTAATAAAATTATTTATGGTACATGGCTTCCGTAAGAATTAATGCAATTAGATTAGATACAAATTTTTCTAAATATTTTACAGAATAATTCATTGTAAAGCCAGATATTGATCTAAAGAATATTTTTTTTCGGAATGACCAATTTATCAAGCACGCCTTGGTGATTTTAAAGAAATTTAACAGAAATAAAAAATCGGTTATTAAAAAAGTAAATTTTCGGAAAATTTCATACGGTGGCTGTGCTTCTTTTTATAAACAATTTTTTATTATTTTGTTAAAAATTGTGGGGTATTCCATGGGATGTTTGTAGGTTTGGATGTGCGGCGGCAGCTTGGAAATAATACCATGCTCACGAGTTGGTCATGTCTTCCGAAAAATTACGCCATACTCTTTCCCGGGAGGGGTGGCGAAAATCATTTACAACAATAATGTGCGACTAGCAGAGGTTTGGCTTGACGAATGGAAAATCTTTTACTACAGCATTAACCCAGGTTAGAATGCGTCAACCCTCTCCTGGGATGTCTCGTATTTCGCTTTGTGCTTTTTTAAACTTTGTAATTTTGCTTTTAAATTTTTTTGGCCGTTGGTTTTTTTTTGCTTTTGCTTCAATTTTATTTAAGGGAAAGCATGTTTCATAAATTTCTTAAAAGATATAGGAATTATCTCATGAAGGTTTGGATTATGTAAAAATTCATTTATAAAGTATTAATACTTTTAAAAAGAATTTAAAATTATGTAGTATATGAAAGAAAAATGGAAAAAGCAAATCACTACAAGAAAACCGACTTACGCTTATTTTATACTGATATTCAGTTTCTATACTTAAAAAAAAAAACAGCAATGAAAAAAATTTGTCAGTTCAAAAAGTTATGTTTCAATTGGTTAAATGGTTTAACACCAGCCTCGAAATAGCTCATTACGCAGTTATTGAACATAATCTTTGCATAATATTTAAAAAACGTCATTAAAATCAAAATTTAGTTATATGTTTATAAAACATTTTTAATAAGTTATTAAAAATTTTAAATTTTATTAGGCATACTCAGCAATATGGCCTCGAAAATATAATAATAGTATATTAAGAATCTATTTATAATTTATTTTGAATGTTTTGAAGATGTTTTTATCACTTAAAATCATGAGTTTCTTTTACATATACTGTATTAAATTATTTTGTGAGTTTTTTAATTTTATAACTTAATACCAAAAATGAAGTCATATTTATTTTTATAGAGAATACCAATAAATCAGAATTATTATCCTAAAACAGTTTGAATTTGTTCATATGTACGTATTCATATTTTCTTTATCACTTCAGAAATTTTTTAAATTTTGAAAATTCAGAAGTCAGTACTGAATGTTTTACTTTATATATTTTAATTATAATTGCGTAATTAACTCTGGCAAATTAATTTTTCAATTCTGCTTTCCTTAGGAAAAGCTACTTATTCTTATTTTCTTTTCTTTATAAGCCTTGTTGACTTTCATACCATTATTATCAACATTATTTTTCCTGATGCACGTCAATGTTTTATATTTTACTGTAAAATTTTATATATCAAGTATGGAGCTCATTTATTAAAATTTTTTCACTTATTTCCATTATTTTAACAGGTCGGTGAGATATCAAATAAAATTGCTATTTCCATCTTCCTATTTTGTTTAGTAATTTCAGTTAATAATAATGATATGTTCTAATATATACAATGTATTCAAAATAAATTTTTTCTAAACTAGTATTTTCTAATTGAATAAACTAGAATTTTTTCATATTAGTAATTTTTTTTAAGAATCACGGTAGAATAGTCGCCATATAAAACTGAAAGTAGTTAAAAGGATTTTTATTTCATGAAATATTAGTGCACAATAATAAAATTTTGATGCTGATCACCTTTTATCCTCTTTTAACTTTATAACTCAAGTTTCCTGTGTTTCGCAAATGCTTTTTTAATAGTTTTTGAATAGTCTTATCATTTTCTTTAAAAAAATTTTTATAGTCTAAAATTAATATTTAATCAATAGTATATGGCATGTTTGCGCTTAATATTACATTAAATATAAAAAAACTCATCACAGTTTATTGAGTTTTTTTGTATTTATGTTACTATTATGTTATTTATATGTGTTATTATCGTTTGAAAATTTTATTTTTCTGTGTGCATAAGATAATAAAAAACCCATTAAAATTCTTACTACTGTTGCAAATCATCTGAAATTTCTTATTGCGGAAACTATACAAATATATTTTTTTTCACACTTCTACCATCTGTTCATGACATAAATTTTTATTCCATATAAGGAAATTTTATTATTTGTATTTTATATTTTACCGCAAAAATAAAAAAATTATGTTAAACTTTCTTTAAAAAAAAGCTGATGTAATTTTTAAAAATCTCCGCTTCCATTATTTCGATTTCTCTTTAATGTATACTACAGTTTTATTTTTAAATAATATTTTATTTTAAATAAAATTTTACATTTTTATTTTAAAATATTTTAAATATTTATACAATTTTAAATTATTTTTATTAATTATTTATTTAAATAAACCAGTCTTCAGTTATGATCGTTGATTTATAGTTTGTCATTAATGTTTATGTGAGCATTTTAATATTTTCTTATTTTTTATTAAATTGTTTGAAATTTTTATCCATTTTAGAATTATAATCAAATTATAACTAGAACTTGATTTTTTATGATAATAATTGAATGAGTGAGTTGATTGTAAAAAAATTTATTTGTTTTTTTCCAGGAGCCAAAAGCGTAGAGGTTGGTGATATTTCTGAAAGACTTGAACTCAGGAGAAAATTGAATTGCAAAAGTTTTAGATGGTATTTAACCAACATATATCCCGAATCCACGATGCCCCTGGATTATTACTTCCTTGGCGATGTAAGATATTTTTTATTTTTAAAAAAATTAATATAATTAATAGTACATTTTCGGATGTAAAGCAAACATATTCCGCTGAAGTTCAGGGTACATCCATGTTTTTCTTATTTTAAAAGTTAAATATATATAGAATTAAAAAGTTTATTTATTTTCATGATTTAAAATTAAACATTAACATAGTTGATTTAAATGAATTTTAAGTAGTTTATATTTACTTTATAAAGCAAGAACTGTTTTTGATATCTTATAGTCTATAATATTAGGGTTGCTGAAATTACTTTTTTAAAAGTTTGCAAAGAAAGGACGATTTAAAAAAGCGAGAAATTTTTCTACAAATTTTAACCAATTAAAAGATTCAAATTAAATATAAAAAATTTTTAAAAACAATTTTAATTCCATATCACAGAAAAATTAAACTTAACATTTAAAAAAAGTATAAAACTTTTTTTGCAATGCGAGAAATTAAATATTTTAGATTAGAAATGTGGAAAGCGGTGAATGTCTCGATACTTTAGGCGGAAAAAGTGGAGAAAATCTTGGTATGGGTCATTGTCATAATTTGGGTGGAAACCAAGTTTTCTCGTATACTAAAACTAATCAAATAGTTGCGGATGACAATTGTTTGGATGCTGCAAATGTAAGAGGGCCAGTGAAACTAATAAGATGCCATGGTATGGCTGGCAATCAGGCATGGAAATTTTATAATGACGTGAGTACAGTTTACTGTTCATAAAAAAGGCTTTTTTTCTCCGAATTCCCATGTTTATAATTGCCTTGTAACCAATTGTTGAGTAATTTGTAATTGTAATTGTAACCAAGTACTGAGTAATCTTTGTAATTTCACAACTAAATTTCATTATTTTAATATTTACAGACTTTCGAGCTTAAACATATGAGAACAGGTTATTGCTTAGAAGGTGGCCTTGAAGAAGACACGAAAAAGCAACCATTGCTGAGGCCATGCAACCGATCAAAAGCCCAGCAATGGATAATGTCTACGCATTTTAAGTGGCAAAGCAATAATAATAGGACAATCTAGAGTCCGTATGTAATGAATAACAATTGGTATTCCCTTTAAATAAGAAGAACAAATATAAACAGTTTATTCGAAAAATATCAATTTTTGGTTAGAAAATAAATTCTGACCATTAAAATTGGGTTTGTTGTCTGTTTATTAAATTTTGATTACATTCTTATCGTATTTTTGAGCGCGAATAAACCTATTTTTACTTCTTAATATTTGTTTAATTAAGCTATGATTTCTGAATCAAGCGATATGAGGCAGTTATTAAGTGGTTGAAAGAAATAGTTGGTCACAATTTTTTTAATAAGGCATTTTGTTATAATTTTTACCACATTCCATATGTAATGACTCATATTTTGCTTTATGAACATTTAAATGAATTTTAACATCAACCAAAATGTTAAATTTAATAATTTGAAGATACTTCCATGTTTTTATCTGACAACAAAGAAATCTTTTTGAAGCACTATTTTATGTTCCATAACTTGATGTAGCAAATAAAGTGTATATCGTCTTTTTATTCAACAACAATTTTTATACTATTTAGGTTGGATGCTTTGAAGCAGTGATTCTTGATATTTTACTTTCTTTTAATTTCAGTTCATTTTATTATTATGTTTTCGTTTATATCCCTCTTTATGCTGTAAATTTGTTAAAAATATTCTCCAAAAGCAATTTGCGTTGCAAAAAGTATCAAAATTATCTTGGTAGTAATTTTGCTATTAAAATTTTTGCAGATTTTATGTAAAAATTAAATAAATTTTATTCAGAAAATCTTATACTAGAAATTGATACATATCAAAAAAGAAAATTTAAAATACTTGAAAATTAAAATTTCTGATTACATATGTTACAAGGTACTATTACATGGCAAACAACGATTTAAACACCCAATCATTCGCAATATTTACTGTAAATTCAAGTGAGACATTAAATTTTATTTTTAAAATGTAATAAAAATTAAATAAAGATATACTAATTTAAAAATTCATTGCAAACCTAAAAATCTTATTTATTTATTATAATTTGCATTTTCTAGCAAATGCATAAATAAAAAATATAATTTAAATTCAGTATAAAGATCAATTTTTTTAAATTTGCAATAGTTACTTAATATTAGATATTGTGATGTAATAGTTCAAATTATCTATCATTATGAAAAAGTTCTCTTGGAAATTTGAGCTGGGGGAAACATTATGAAAATTCTTTATTTGAAATATAATTTCCTTACTATTTGAGAAGAAAAAATGCTCTTAGATTTTGTCGGCTTTTTACATCTGTATTTAATATTTATTGAAAAAAGTTGAATAATTCATTCACCACTTTGATGGTGCCTAATGTTAAATAAAAATATGAACAATTAATATGGATAAAAAAATAGAAAATACTTATCTTCGATAATAATAAAATATTATAGTATTACTGTAATATATGACTGTAATAATTGCGTTATTTGCGTTACTGTAGTCAAGTTTGCTCTGCTCGAGCATAAATGAAGTTCCGGATCATTTCGATTTTTGTCCAGATTTTATTTTTGAATTGATCACAAGCGCGAAATGCTTTTCCGATTTGGAAACTATATGATTCAATTTTCTTCATTCGTTAATAAATATCTTTTGAGACCATTGTCTTTGATGTGCTTTATGCATCCATGACACCAAACTAATCAATTCCAGATATTTTAAAAATTTTAATCCAATGAAAATTCTCCGCAAAAGAAAATTAGAATTGGAAATATGAATTAAGAATAAAAAAAGTTTTTGATTTTTACCATTAAGCTACGATTTCATCATATTTTCTTACGTATACAAAGCTTACAGGTGATTCATATATTAAAGGTTTTTAAATTGTAGTTCACTTTTTATCTGAATCCATTTATGATTCATTTAAAAACATGCCAAAACTGAATATTTTTTGAGAGCAATTTTTTTTTATAATCTTTGCTCCATACATCAATAGAAATCCAGATTGTTTTTAAAGAAAGCATGAATGCAGAACACTTGTCAGGCATCTAACAATTATTTTAAAAATTTGGAAAAAATGTCATTTTCATTCCAAAAAGTGGTAGCACTGAAAAAACCGACGTCTCAATAGGGCAAAGCAGGATCATAGGCCGACATTGCATCGTCGATGGGTGAACTTTAATCGCCGGGCTCAGTTTGTTATCGTCATTGATAGTCTGCGTTTAAGTGTATAATGGTTCCCTGGTTGCTGTTAACCCTATTTGCAGTCTCAACCCATGTGATCTGCGTAGCTTCATCCTCGGAGAACTGCTACTTCTTAACGATGAAGAAAGGCCAAAATAATGTATCTAGAGTGAAAACTACAAATCCTCGAAAGTACTTCAGGACATTAAAGTATAAGAAGAACATAGTTAGGGCATTGCACCAATCGAACTATAACGAAACAGGGTGGGTTCAAATTACTCATTCCATCATTCAACACAGATTTCTGACTTTTTACTCGATATTTGTGGCCTTGCAGATGGGATTTCCTGGAAATATCGACCAACGAAGCTTTTAACGATGAGGACCAGGCTTACGCCGCGGGTTATCTAGAAGGTTCGGTAACCCATGACGCCATATACAATCATTACTTCAATACAATTGCAAATTTTTGTGTCAAGAGAGAAAAACTTTGCGCCGAAGTCGATACCTTCATTGAGGAAAATCTAGATTGGATACAAGATAATATTGATAAGTACGGGAATACCGTGGATTACTGGCATCAGGTAACAATTAATTTTACTCTATGGAAACGAGCAAGATATTTCAGTTTTCGGCTACAAGATGTCACCCTCCCTCAAAGAAATTTTAAGCGGTTAGTACCTGCTTTTCCCCTCAAAACAAATCGTCTAAACTAAGATCCGTCTCTGTTCATTTAGCAAATCAATAAAAAATATACACGTCTTTATCAGGGTGAATTTCAATTTTACCAGTTACCTCAACCCTGAAGAGCGCTTAATTAATTTTACTAAAGAAATTATCTATTAATCAGGTCGTGCTTCAAAGTTTGTATTGTGCCCTATAGAAAATGCCAGAGCAGCTGCGACAATCGGAGTCCGACTCCTTCAAGCGAGAAAGCCCTTTAAATGAATTCAATTGAATTAATTATTGAAGAATCAGTGTTTCGATAGTCTTAAACTTGTTTCAACTGAAGATCCGAATTAAACCCATTATAAAAAGCATTAACTCGCTGACGAACGCTTCAGAGTTCTCTACGAATAATGAGTAATGCAAAAGTGCATTCCCGAATTCAAAATTGTTTCGCATTTATCTCATATTAAATGTTAAACTGCATTCAAGCATGTACTCATATTGCCACAAAAATGTTACGGAGATCCCGAATGGAAGATTTTCTTTTGGATGCGTTGAAGTGAATGTTATTTTCTTGTAACCTAAATTTTCGCCCTTGGAATGCTTATCACCGATGAATTGCTGCAGGTAAAATTGTACTATAAGCAAATAGAAGGACTGGCAGATGGTTACAAAAGCGTGAACAAGGAAGAGACAACTGCTTTGGGCTACAAGGAATTCATGTGGCTGAACAATCCCGATCTGGACGACGTGATCCAAATGTTAAAGGCCAAAAAGTCGAACTTCCGCCAATCGGACCCCAACGAATTACCAAAGGTACTGGGGCTGTTCCGGTGCTCCGCTCTTATAAAGGTGCTACCGGATGGAAGTGAAATGTTTTCTGCACAGGATACCTGGTCGGAGTAGGTATCTGTCTTCCTTACCTCTCAACACAACCTGCTTTGTTCTCCGCCAATCCGCTCTTCTCAGGTACTCCTCGATGACGAGAATGCTGAAGAAGTATGATTTAGGACTCCACAAGAACTTCAATTCCGATGACCTAATACCGGGGAAAGCCATGACTTTTTCTTCATATCCCGGAGTCATCACGTCGGGAGACGATTTCTATTTGATTTCCTCCGGTCTGATGACAATGGAGACGACCATCGGAAACAGTAACACGTCTCTTTGGAGGAATGTTAACGCAACCGGTCAGGTAGATGCATTTGGAAGAATCATTAGCGTCAAGATCAGTATCTTCGAATTTTTTCTATTTCAGCAATACTTACGCTGTTTATATTATAATGAAAGGCGCTTGGGCAAAGTGGCCAAAATATTTTCGGCATATGAAAATGTCGCGCTTTGGTCATGGCTTAGCGACATTTCTAAATACATACGAGCAGGGATTCTTTGATTTCTTAACTAAATTTAAGGTGTCAGAAGGTGCTCGATCTGCTGTTGCCAACAGGCTCGCCGAGAACGGCAGTTCCTGGTCCGAGATATTTGGCAAGTACAATTCAGGCACATACAACAACCAGTGGATGGTGCTGGATTACAAGAAGTTTAAGAGAGGAACTTCACCTAAAAACCTGCCAAATGAACTCTTATGGGTCGTAGAACAGATTCCTGGTTTCATTCATGGTAACGAGCAAAAATTTTATTAATTTCCTCTTACTATCCTTGAAGATTCTGATGTCGTACATCATATTGCTTAACAAAAAAACAAATTTCATTTTCTAAAAAGTCATAAGTAGGTATATTAGCTTTTTAATTTTTAATATAATCTGGGATAACGAAGACACCTTTTTGGAAATATTTGAAATAGATCTAAATTATAATGTTGAAAATGTGATGAGTATGAGCTTATATGAGTAAAGCAACTAAGAAAACTTGAAATCGACTGTTGTTAATCAAACTTTTTTTTTATAATCGGTATGCATTTTTCAAATATTTTGGCCCAATGTCTCAACATTGCTTATTGGAGAATAATTAATTTTTCTTATTGGAGAAATTAACTCGGACAAAAATAAAAATTCATTACCTCTTTTGCTTAAACGTGTTCGCATCCTACGAATTGGAACGTTAAAATCGTTTTGATTAATTATTTAATCACCTTCAGCTCTCCAAAGTAATTTTTAAAAATAACCTGTTTCAACATATGGAATGTAATACAATGTTTATTCTAATGGAGACGACTTATCGAGACTTAACTGCAGCGATCTGAAGTGCATCTCAAGATCAGGTTTGATTCATTTATTCTTTAATCATTTCTTTCATTAGCTGAAGACGTGACATCGGTGCTGAGAGCTAAAGGATATTGGCCGAGTTATAATGTTGCCTACTTCAAAGACATATTCAATAAAAGTGGAAACGAAGCTTTGGTGGCGAAATTCGGCGACTGGTTCACTTACGAAAAGACCCCGCGAGCTCTCATATTTGAAAGGGATCACGGTGAGTTCTCGTTTTGCGTCATTTAACTTATTCAAAATGGCGATGCTACAACATTTTGTAGCGGTTCCGGCTAAGCAAAAGGTTATGTTTTGAGACAATAGAGAAATAATTCCGAAGATTTTTTTCTTGGGAGTATGAATCGGGTCATTCTGATGCGGCAAAATTCGAATTTTGAAGGAAGCATTTTGCACTTTTCATACCTGGAAACGAAGAAAGATAGAGGGGAAGTTGCTAATTCAATTTCTTTGTATTACTGAATTGAATTTACGAAAATCTTGAAAATCTCATGCGTCGAATGACGTAAATCTGTATTTGTTCCTAACGGATCCCATTAATTCAGAATGTTACAGTTAAATGGTCGACGAAGAAATCCTTACAATAGATCAACAGTGAACATTTAAAAAGTTGTACGAAAATCGAAGAAAACTGAATAGCAATTAAATATTTTTTAATTCTCATACAGATGAATGCAATTAAAAGAATTACAGCCGCATAACAGCACCTATTAAAAAGAAAATGCAAAAGAAAATTTCTAAAAATTCTCGATGTTTTGTTTTTGAAATGAAAACAGGATCCGTGCACGATCTCAATTCCATGTTGGAACTTATGCGGTACAACAACTACAAGAAGGATAAACTATCAAAATGTGATTGTGTGCCCCCATACTCTGCAGAAAATGCCATCGCGGCGAGATGTGACTTGAATCCTGCCAACGGGACATTTCCGTTCGCTGCTCTGGGGCATAGATCCCACGGCGCCACAGATGCCAAAATTACGTCGGCTGGTGGGTAATTCAGCTTGTTAATCCAACTCCCCACTTTACAAACATTAAAAAAAAATTCTCACGGCTTTTCAGCTTTATTCTCATCTGGCTTGCAATTTCTCTCTGTTTCCGGACCACCTCACAACATTTCGAGAGGTATCCCACCTTTTCAGTGGAGCAAGGCAGATTTCGGCAGTACAACACGGCACCTTGGCCATCCCGATCTTTGGAACTTCAAGCCTTTAATTCATAAATGGGCTTAGTGTGAAGAAGAAATGGAAACTTCCTCATACGAAATGTTTTCATGGTTTTAAAACCCAAACTTCCGCGTGCTCTCTCACATCTATTTTTTTTATTTTATTATCCTTAAAATATGATACATATCTTAATTTTTTTCTTATTGATAAAAGTATTTCAGAATTTCTTCCCATTATGCATCGATATCAAAGTAAATATTGAACTTCATAGTTCATCTTCAGAATTCAAAATAACAATGTGGTTTGCTTCTTAAATTAAAATAAATTTCAAAGATTTTCAGAGCTATTTCGTTCCGGATAAAGAAATGATAAGTACTTTGATTTAAAATATTTATAATATACATAATCCGATTATGTCGTCTGTGATGAAGATAATAAATATAATTAAATCGTTTTCAAGGCAATAAAATAAATTATCATTTTATGCCGTTTTCCTAATGCTGTAAAACAGGGGATGAAGAATTTTTCATTGTAAAAAGTGTAGGCTCTAAAAGAGAGCCTTTTCATTTTTCAAACTTATGATGAGGACGGAATAGGAAAAAATTGAGTGTGAATATTCAGTTCTCAATATGAATGATTTAAATACAATTTAATTAGATTGTGGCTGGAAAATAACATAGCAAGGTTTTGTTTTATCGTATTTTCTGCGAAACTTATTAATTTTGAGCAATGATTTTAAAAAGAAACAGACAAACTTCACTTTCTTCAAGAAACAGAATATAAGATCTTAATAATTATGAAAGATCTGCCTTTTCATAAGTCTTGATATAATGTCATTCAACAGTCGCAGCCACGATTTTAACTCATTTTATTTGTAAGTTATTTAATAAAACCTATTGTTTAAAAAATTTATAAAGACTATTTAATAAGATGAAAATTAATTTTTCACTGTTCAACGAAATATATTTATTGTTTTTCACTGAAGCATTTTACTTAATCTTTTCCCATATATACACATATATGTATGGGAAATATTATATATATATACATATATCGGTTATATATAAGATATGTAAATATATATATGTTGAGATTCCTTTTCTCAATTATAATTCAAAATTAATTTTTCTAGTAAAACCCGTAGCCATGTTATATTTCTCTTAACCGTCAAACCATAAGATCATGCTGCGAATGGTAAAGTTTTTGAACCTTTAGTAATGACGACTCATATGTACACTGAATTTCAAATTAATTTCCATTTCATTTGAAACTTTAGGCCATTCATTATTCAGGTTTTAAAAATTCATTTTAAAATTTAATTTTAATCATTCAGAATACATTTTGACTATTACTAAAAACAACATGCTTTAAAGATGCTAAATTATTTCCTAAATTTTTGTATTTTTTTTGTATCAGATATTATTATCATCCGAAGATCAACCTTTAAATAGATCTATCTTTTTAACCAGTTTTTGAAACCAAACTGTCGAACACTTTTTGAAATCCCACTCGATGAAGTCTATAGTATATATTTATAATTAATCGATTCAATATTTATATAAAGATTTTGGAAGGGACATTAATTGTTAAATTTTAATTCAAAATTACACTCTTCAAACGAATAATTATTACATAAAAATATTCTGATACTATCTAACAGAATCGGATTTCGTGAATTGAAAAATTGATAAATTATATAAATTTTCAGGGAATCGGATTTAAGCACTTCGATTCTAAATCAGAAAACGGCAAATAAAGCATTTTATGAATTACATACTTTTTAATTCTCGGCAGCGAAAAATATTCTTGTAAAAAGCTTAACATGTTTGACGGAAGATTTAGAAATAGGGAAAACATTTTCCAAGACTTTAAAAGTTAAAAAATAAATTTAAACTGTTGCGATCTCAATTTTAGTATAAATTATGTGGCATAATCGATAATCAAGAGAAATTTTAATAATAAAATTGGATTCATACTTAAATTCGTTATTTAATTAATGAATAAATAAATATGACATTTATTCAAAAAAAATCTAATACGAACGATGTATTTTCATTTTCATCAACGAATTCAAATTTAAATGTGTCTATAGTTTTAAAATGTAAACATGATAAAATTTTCAGTTAAATCCAAACTTTTTTTTTAATATAAAAAAAATTTAGTCAAAAACACTGCGATTATCTTAACTATAAAATTTACTTAAAAGTTACAAGTCTTGGATTTGAAGGTGTCGGCATCAGGATTATAATAATTCTAAAATGAATTTATGAAGTGTCTCTTCCCAGTTCCGAAGTCGAGGAAATGTCATACGAGTTTAATCTCTCCGCTGCACTGGGGACAACATTCAATTCGAGGAGGATGACTCTGAAGATAAAGTTGACCACTCAGGGCTACGGCCGCACCTACCACTGCATTGCATGCAGCGTCCGGCTCTCCGAATAATCGTATGAAATGAGGATTAGTCACGATCTGAAATTTAAACGTTTCATACAAACTCACTTTTTTTATTTTGAATTATATGATTAATAATTAAAATTAACTGATTTTAGTTAATACTTAAAATTAGAACAATTAAATTTCAAAATAAGAAATTAATGTAATACTGCAGATAAATCTTAACATTATGTAAAAATAATATTTTACGAAAAAAGAAAATGCAAAAGTAAAATTGTGTTTGGAGAAGAGGAAAAAAAGATCAAAGTTATCCAGAATTATCCGTAAAATTGGATAATTCACGAGGAAGCTTTTATTTATTTCTATTGTACTATTATCAATAAATCTAGCCGACCTGCCGAGTGATTTGAAAAGCCTTTAAAACCTAATTAATACTAAATTATATTTGAACATCAAATATTCACTAAATGTTTTAAATAGTGTTCAAAGCTTTGGGAATTAAAAGTCATTCTTTGAAGATTATTTTTTAATCAGATGATACGCAACTGCACAGATTTTTCTGTCATCAGTTACTTATTATTAATATATTGAAATTTCAGCACAAAGTAAATCATAAATCCATGAAGTTATACTTACATGCTCCGCCGCTTTTTCTGCTGCGGTTTCTTTCGGAAGATCACCTATGTTCGTAACAAAATTCTTTTTCTTATCGTTCCCCAGCAGTTGAACCAACAAAGTTTCAGAAAGTTTATAATTTTCCTTGCTTAAATCCAAAACATTGCCACTCTTCAAAGTAGTCTTTTTATTGAGCAAATCAAAGTTAATTCTTAAACAATTTAGGTTAATATAAGTCCTTGATAGGTTTTCTCTAACACATTTTCGCTCCTCAATTAATTTCCGAAGAATATCTTGAGCTTCGTTGACTTTCTGAGTCAGAGCCGCTTTCCATCTTGCCAGTTCTTCCACCATTACGCTGAAAAATAATTTATATATAAAAATATTTTTTAAAATATTATATTCTATATCGGAGTACCTGTAATTTCCATTAAAATCTTAATTAAAAAAAATAATTATCTAAAACCCTTATGCGCATCAATCATAAAGGGAATGCCGTCAGTTTTTTAAATAATGAATTTTGTATTCAATTTTGTAAAAGGCTCTCATGATTTCATTATATTATAAAATGTGAATTATAATATGGCATTGTTAGAATTTTAGATTAATCGTAAGATAACGGCTGAAGGAAAACAATACCTGCTGGCAAGAAATTTGCTCCTCCATACTTCACATTGGCCTGCCAACCATTCTGTTTGTTCCTGGTGTGAAGACAAAGACTTTGCGGATTTCAACAGCGCCTGTGCCAAGTGTAATTTGTCTTCCGTTAAAACATGAACTTTCGTTTCCATATCTTCTCCTACAGCTGCCACAAGTAAATTTTTTAACTCTCCATTAACCTGAACTTGAAATTTCAACTGATTTTCCAACTGTTCATTTTCTTCCTTTAATGTCTGCAGTTCCCGTTCCAAATTTTTCGATTTAATTTCCCAGTCAGCAACGGAGGTTCTGCCTTCATTTGTTTTACCTGCGCATGACACTTCTTCATCATCCTGCTCTGCCTCGACATGAACGGGCTTGGAAGTGGCCGTCACCTCCTTACATTTCTTTTTCGAGTGCCTAAAATATGTCTTTTCCTCGGGTACTATGGGCTTTACAGCTGCTTTATATGGCTCATATGGCACAAATTTCGGTTCTTTGTTTTTTAAGCTCGTTAGCAAGTCTTTTTTTTTTTTGCTTACGGTTTGAGGAGTTAATTTAATGGCAGAGATTGAAGTTTTAAATTTCGTGTCTGAAATTATATTTACCGCATCCTTTAATTCTCGACCACCGGGACTTTTAAGAACTTTAGGTTCAAGAACAATTGTGTGCTCGACTGGCATTTGCCTTTCCGGTTTCTCCATACCATCGCCTTGTGTCCGACCGGGTGGTATCAATCTAAGAGCCATATTTAACTAGCCCTGAAAATGATTTTTTCAAAATCATGGATTTCTTAAGGCCCGGAAATTATCCAAGATCAAAACATTTTTATTTAGTTTTTATCAATATTTTGACTGATAACAGATCAACTTATTAATGACAATAGTATGAAAATAATTTTCCATAATAAAATAACAAACATATTAAATTACTTGCTCTGATAGCATCAGAATACTTTCAATCAAGCTAAAGCTTTATTGAACAATGTGTAAGAAGTATCATTGAAATAGATTATTACATTTAGCCTCAATTATATTCATACTAATGATTGAAGTTCTTATAAGCACAGAACTTTGTTCTGATTTTATCAACTGAAATATGAGCATAAATTTTACCCTTAAATTTTTTATTATTTCAATAATAATAATGATACATTTCATATAAATGTATAAATATAATTTAAAAAAATATAAAATATTATCAATTCTTTATCAAAATATTCACCTTGAAATCTTTGAGTCTTTCAGTTTTTATAATAATTTTTGCATTTTCTATTGGCAATTTTATATATTATAAAATCAATAAAAAATTATGAAAAATATAAATATTAACAATTTATAATATTGATAATTTTCAACTGCTTCTTTGATGAAGCTTTATTAATATTTATGCAAAATTTAATTCAAACTAAGTGATAATGAAATTCATGCAATTAAGGTAAAAAATTCTCTATAAATAAACATTTTCTTGTATATATTTTGTTTTATATGTATTGGTACATGATCACAATGAAGTTTTTCATAAATGATACTATGAATAAGGTGTTTTTTTTAAGCTATTCTTTTAGTATAAATATATCATTTAAATATGGTTTAATTTCTAAATATATTAAAAAAGTGCATACTTACTATTAATTAGTTTCAAGTAATTTAAATCTATTATGTTGTAATTCAGGAATAACATGAAAATATTTCTTTGACATAACCGGCCTATCTGGATAATATTTTGTCACTAAAGGATGATCCAAATTAAAATTAGTCGTTTCACACGTCACCATGACCTTTCCCGAAACTTTTGCGTAAAGAGAACTGCCTCCATAACCTACATTCAATCCCGGGCAATATCTAATATTATATTGACGGGCTAGAATTGTACCAGCAGTTACGAAACAACCGTCCTGTTTCCAAATACCATAATGTTTAGGCACTCCCCGAGAATTTGTGCGAGTACGTCCTCCCGATACCTTTTTAGTAGCGTATCTGACACCACCTGAAAAAATGTGGATTAACTAATCAAAATGGAATTCCCATAAAACAAATGATAAAGCTACACGATATCAAATATTAACCTAATATTCGTCTGGAATTGTTCTCAATTATTTTTTCGAAAAATAGGCTAAATTTAACTATAGTTGAAGCCATTCTCAAATTCCATTGACATATCTTCCTTTGAGAATTCAGCAATCAAAAAAAAGACTCAAAGATGAGAAAAGTTTTCTAATTAACGGTCTTATTTTGTTAATAATTATAATTTCCCTAAATTGATGGTAATCGATCAAAAATAAAATATTTGTATACATATAATACAATTTTGAGTCATCCAAAAGAGTTACAAGTTGTTGGCGGGTCTAGCTATACTTTCGTAAATTCCATCTAGGTCAGCTTATGTTATTGTACAAAACGTTTCCATTCCTTTGACATTTTTCAACAATGTCCGTGGTCATGGAATAGAATTAACAAAGAAAATTTTTATAAAACATCGATTCGTCATCATTCATTTCATTCACATGTCAAATAAAGGAATTTTTTTGAGCATGCGATAAATATTTTAAAATTTATCTTATTTATCTAAGTAATAAATTTTTACGCTATAAACATGAGTCTTCATTAATGCAAATTATTTTCTCACAACAAATTCATATGAAAATCCCTTAAATATCTTAAAAGTAATTGTAATTAGTCATGAAGTATTAAATTTTTCACAACTATTATTTACTTCATTATGTAATAAGATCTCCTCTAAGCGATAACTTCAATGTGACGAAAATACCTTTTCTTATAACCGATATTACTCTAAGATTAGAGATGATTTGTTTAATGTTAAAACATGATTAAAAATACTTAAGGAAATTTTACGTTGCAAAATAATAAAGACCGTTAAGAGGTTCTTACGTAAAAAGAATAAAGAACGACAGGAGAACTCTAGAATAACAAGTTTTAGTTACATCAACATTATTTTATGTGACCGGTCCTCTGCAACGTGCTTAGTATGGCTGCTATTTAATAAGTGACCATATTTAACATTACTCATGACATTGTATAGGAAAGTTATGCACCGTGCAAGCTTTAAATTTTAAATTTAATTAATTTAATAATTAAATTTATTAGTGTAATGATGGTTTTTTAATGATCAGTCTTTGATTTTTTTTTAACAAATAAATGCAAAATAATTTCTTTAAGCTGCATGTTTATTTTAAAAGTTTATGTTTATATAATTATATATGTATACATATATAATTTTGAATTATAATTTCAATTCGAGAATTGAAATTGCATTTAAACCTAAATGACATTATTTAAAAATTAAAATTTTTCTGATATGTTGGATAAGAGCAAGAAAGGAAAATGAAATGATAATGTTTGATTTAACTTAACGAGAGAGGAAATTGATTTTTAATTCCCAGAGTTTAATACAATTTAGAATAAATTTAATCCATCATATGATACAATTTGGGTAAAAATATTAAAATGAAACATAATTTTTTAAAAATCAAATATATTTTTCAATGGGAAAATTTTTAAATTATATGTTGAAGTATATATTTAATTCGGAATCTGAACCGTCAATGATATTTTCCTTATTCATTACCAAATTCCTTATACAAAATTTAAAATATGGCTTTGATAACGCTGCGGCTCTCTCATTTTTAATTAATCAAACGTTAACCATTTGTTTTTAAAACAATTTTCTCCATGCAAAAACGTATACGCAAATTTATTTCAAAAATTTCGGTACAAATAATGAGTGCGATTATAAGATAATAGGTCTAAAAAAAATGCTCAATTGTTCGATATAAAAAAGAAAAACTTAAACTCTTATGAGTTTGATTCAAAATAGGAATATTTTACCTTCCGCAAATATATATCGAAACTGAAGTATGAACGTAACAAAATTTTCAGCTATTAAATTTCTCGGTAATATTTATAATATTTCAACTAGCGAGTTTCATTGCTGTATTTTTAAATCAGTAGTTCAGACTTCACTATTTCAAAAATTTTCTCTGAAAATGGAGAAAATGTTAATTTCTTGCAATTTTTTTTATCATCAGGACATTGGTTTTCACAAAATACCGCTAAACCAATTCTATTTTTATGTAAGTCTATTATTCGAACATCACCACTAAAAACGATCATATATACAATATAACTGGAAAATAATTGATTAAAAACGATCGATTTAAATTATTAAATTAAAAAAGAGATCGCTTCATGGAAGCTAAAGCCTATTCATATTTCAACAATTCCTTTGCTTCTATTTAGAACACAATTTCATTAAAATACTGCATTGTCATTTTTTATCTTTTATACAGAATGATCCTACTCATTTTCTATATTTAGTTTAGAATCCGATTAAATGTTTGATATCTAACTGTCTGAAGACTGCGTTACATTTTCATGCCATGTGTCCTGCTCAACTGATGAATCCAAATCCAGAATCAACTGCTCGATATTTGGCTTTACAGTGGCATCATTAAGGAATGAATTTGGGAGATTCCGATTAAAATGGACTCCTAAAAAAAATCATCCTTAATTATCTAGCTTTCATTCAAATCAAACTGGAAAGCAAATTTTTTATTCACAGAATAAAAAAAATACTTATTTTAAGGCTTAGTGTCCTGAATAATAAAATACTCAGATATTGATTTTCAAAAAAATTAATTTTTTCAAATACTAATATGAATTTTTAAACAAATGTTAAATTTGAAATGTTGTAATGAAATAAATTTTGATATAAAGACAATTGATTTTTCCTACGGAAAAATAAAGATAATTTTTTCCACTATAAATCTCTTAAACGGTAACAAATTTAAAAATTTATATGTACATTTAATTTTTTTTTGAGTACTCTAAGCCAAATATTTTTAAGCTCGTAGAAAATATCTATACTGTAGTATGAATATTATAGTATACAAATATAGCTACTTTTTCAAAATCAATTATGGAATCAGCTCTCAAACATTACCTTGCTTCTGATAAAATAAAACATAAGCGTTACAAAAGTCTTCTTCTTGAGGTTTCTGAGCGGTCACCGTCTCATCATTAAAAAGATGCCAATCTCCCGACTGGGGATTTTTTGCATAGGCCGTGTAATGACCAGCAGAAGCCCCTAGAAACATTAATGAAAATTTGTTTATAATAATTAATTTCTAATAATGTAATTTAAAATAATTTTCTTTCTGTTTGAAAGAAAATTGTGCCACAAAAGTAATTAAAAATACAAATTACAATCAACGATCACAATTAATGTAAATAATTTATCAGACCTCTTCATGAAAGACATGAAAATAAGCAATATTCTTAATTACATAATTAGAAGTCTAATAATAATTATAAGTATAAATAATCAAAATCAAAATAATCTTTATGGACATTAATTATCGCACTTTATAATGGGGCTTTTGCCCTGTGATCATATTTTTAAAATAAATCATCATGGGAAAATTTCAAGATTTCAAAATTTGAATTTAACTTAACCATTTTTTCTAAACAAACAAATTTGATACAAAAAATAAAATTTTTAAAATGAAAGTGAAAATGTTAATAATTAAATGGTTATAGAGAATTTATGAAATTTTTTCATGCATAAAAAAATGCTAATTTTGCAAGAAAAAGTTCTGTAAAATCGAAAAATAAAGTATTTCAAATAAAGATTATTTTCAGGAACTTTATACTGTACCTCCAAAATGATTAACACAAGCATACAGATTGTAAGGCCTCGAAGAACCTTGTTGAATTCTGGATGGCGGAACCAAATTTAAACCAGTTAATGGAAATGAAACTTTGTTGTCTAATTTAACACTTGTATATTCATGAAAAACAAACCTAGAAAAAAATTTTATTATGACTCATAGCAGGAAAATGACTTTTTTATAAAAGATAATTATGTGAATTATATTTATTTTTAGACTAATAGAACTATAATAATTCTGATATTATAAAATAAAACTTTTTCCATTAAATTTGATAATTTCTTAATGAACTAACCTTTTCAGATAAACTATAAGAAAGTCTGGATATCTCCAAACGGAAAGAGTTTTGGTTGCGCACTGATTACGTTGACATGTAGGACAATACCACGGATTATGCTCATCTAATGTTTCGCTGAAAAATAAAATTATTAAAATATTAAAAATAAATAACTGAGTAATACGTGTTACAATATAAAAAAAAGTCAGTAATGATTAAAGTGAGACAATTTAAACCAACTAGAGTTCTAAACTTATAAAACTGCAAAACCAAGTAAAATATATAAGCGTTAATAAAGTAAATAGGTCTAGTTATAAAAGAAGTTCATTTAATCAATTATATTAACATAAAAATGGAAATATGAATGATTTTCTATGATAATTTTATACAGATTTAAATCTTATTTGGGATTAAAATCTATGACTGACTTATAGATTTTAATTTTTAAATCCCATAATAATTAATTTTAAAATTTTCACATCGGTATTTTTAAATATTAAGTATTATTATGTATATATTCTAAAAACATCTTCTACATTTTTCTTTATCTATATATAATATATATAAAAGATATATCTATATCTTTATATTCTAAAAACATTCTAATTACATCTTACCTTTCACTAAAAGCATCCAAACAATCATATAAAGATAATTGTTCTTGTTTTCGGAAAGCTTTAAGACTGTGGTGTTCTACAGCAGGAATTTCAACAACAAAACTTGTAAATCTAACAGCTAAATTATCTCCAGTCTGTAAGCTAATTTCGGTATCTTCGGATATTTTACAGCCTTTGCAATGAACAGTATACATACAACGAGAACAATGATATCCCTGAAACATTAAAATAACAAGAAATTTACTTAAAAACGAATTAATAACATAACCAATGATATCTGTTAAATCTATATTCTGAACATAAGTCTAATAAGTTTATTTTAATTTTAATTCAACTTCTAAAGAAATCGACAAAGACCTTTATTTACAATTTTTTTTTCAAATAAAATGCATTCATTTTTTTGTATCAATATTATTAAAAGATATAAAATCAGTTGAAAGCAAATATTACGTTCAATATTACGATAGATTCTATCAAAAACTTTAAACGACTTGAGAAAAACTAAATAGTACACAAATAAATAAGAAAACATTTTTATATTTTTATATGTACTAACCTGCCCATCAACTAAAACGATTGAATAACAATTACTATAAGGAACTAATTTTCCTACAACTTCATACAATTCAGATCCTTTCAGTCTATTGGCAACTTTTATTAAATGGGGATGTCCGAATAATTTTTGACATTTTTCGTTATTATTGCCCTCTCCTTCTATATCTTGGCGAAAGAGCACCGGAACCTTTAACATTCTGACAGAACTTTTTAATTCGCTCATGTCATCAATAACAACAAAAGTTCTCTTGGGATCGACCAGTTCGTTGCACACTGGACACTTCATCATTCCATTATCATCACCATTATTATAGTGCTTCACAGATCTCTTAAAAAAGGGTTAAATGAAAATTATTAGTATTAAAAATGACAAAAAATATTAATTAAAAAAACTCTTTTAAATTCTTTACCTCAATGCAGTTATCACATAAAAAGCAAGAACACCCCTTATGATTTTTTAATCCCTTTTCTACTTCCTCTAAACAAATTGCACAGCTCTTCCAGTCATCTTTTTCATTTGCTGGTGATAAATCTATTTTATTTTTTCCAGATTCCCATGCGTCGCCTGCACCATGGTGTTCCAAATAAGGACCATATTCAACGACTTCAACGTCACGAGATTCAAATAAATGATTAACGCATGGCCCTATACAAGATTTTAAATTATTATTTATAGTGCTAGAAATATTGGTTTTTGAATCTGTTTCACTTTGTTTAGAGATCCTCCGAGTTTCAACATTATTTAATATAACAGTCTTAGCCGATGAATCGGTAACATTAAAAACAGGACCCTGTTCTGGAGTTAAATCCAGTGGCTCCGACGACTCAGTTTGACAACTATCACAACTGTCTCTCGAAGACGTCACTAAACTAGATAACGTTTGAGCCGAACAAATAACATTATCTGATATTTCAAATGCATATATACTTCGATGAGGATCAGAGGTACCCAAATATCGAATAAAAAGATTATCATCCTGCAATTAAAATCATGAATGTTTAGTTTTCATATAAAAATCAGATTATCAAAATAACATTTAATGTGTTCATTTCTCAAAATTATATACAATTGTATCCGTAATATATACAAGTGACGTATATTGTAAAAGTGAGAATATACGAGACATATATATTTGTGCACAAGACAAAAAATTGTAAATTATTTTTATTTCAAGGCTTACCAATATTCTTGCGATATGATGATGTAAAACTTCTGCTAATTCAAGCGGCATGGAAACATTAACCTTCATTACTTTTCGCAAATGTTCTTTAATTTTAACAAGTTTATCTTGTTTGTTAAGCGTAAGTAAAAATTTGGTTGGAGGATTAGAATTAGCAGGAACAAATGTAACACAAATTTGTTGTTCCATAGCGTGAGGCAGTGGTACCGAAAGGTACATGAATGGTTCATACGTAGAAGAAACATATCGGCATTCTGAGCAAACGACCTAGAAAAGTATATATGTGACATGAAAAAAAATAATCTTTTTTTTAACCTAATGAACATTAATATTTGAATCGTTTATTACTCAAAAATCAACAGTTGTAAAAACCGAAATGCAAATTATACAGTTTTGAAAAATAATATCTTTATATTCAAACCTTGGTTTCTTAGGTTTTTAAATTAATTTATTTTCCTCACCGTGCTCTTGAACTGTCCCTGAAAAGAATCAACAATGACACTTTGATTATGTCCTAAATGTTTTTCCCATTGTTTGTCAGCCTCCAAATCATCATCAAGATTAATAGGCGTATTTAATGCAGCTGCTCCTGAAAATTCACCGTTTTCTCTTCCATCTTGATCTGTCCGATTATCATCACACATTTTTCTTTCATATTCCATTCTAAAATTCTTTTCCTTTTCTAAATTTTCCTCCAGCTTTGAAATGAAAATTAAATTGTAAATAAGATTCATACTGCTTTAGATAATTGGTCTTCATCTAAAAATGCCTAATCTTATGATATACAAAGATGAAATTTTTTTTTCCAAATCCTAAGGTATGTATTTGAAATATTTTTCCATTAAAAATTTTTTTATATTACATTTAAATGCTCTAAAATTACAATTTACATAACATAATTTATCTCATCAGACATGGATATAGATTGAAAAAAAGTTTGAAATTTTTATCAACATATACTTGAGTTAGCGTATCTTAATATGTTCTAATTTTTTAATTTTCGTCCAAAATTGTTCAGGATGAGAAAAACATTATATGTATCTCTATTAAATATAGAAGTAGTAATAAAATTTATATTAATATTGTATATATATTTTTTAATAGTAAATTTCTAGAATTATACTTACTTTAAATCTTTTATTATTACTATTGTAGAATGTTTCAAGTGCCAAGTAATCTCTTGTATTTTCATTATTATCATGCAATTTATTTGTCTCTTTTATTCTTTTTACACTTACCTACAATTCAATAAATTATTAAAATTCTGGATTCTTAAATTAAAATTTGCAAAAATAAATTTTTATTACAAAAAAACCTACTGTTTTTCCGTCAAAATTATGAAATTCCGTCAAATTAGGATTTTCCAAAGCATCTCTCCTCCTTACGCCTTCATGCCTGGGATATTTATCCGAATCAAACACTATTTCATTATTGGCACCTTGTTCAGTCACTAATACATTCACATTTGAAGTCTTTGCATCTTTTAATATATCTTCATAACCTCGAAAGCATTGAGGTATATTATTTAATGATGCTACTTCATTTTTTTCTAACTTTGATGTATCCGATAAATGTAAATTCTCTTTTTTAAGCACATTATCCGATATTAAATTACTTCGACTTTCATCCAAAGTAGAACTTGTAGTTTCGTCTATTTGACAATCGCTATCAATAGGCGGCGACATATTGTCTAAATGCAAAATTAGCAAAAGTGAAAAGCTAAATGAATGTGAAAATTTTTTTTGACAGTCAATTTTTTTATTTCAATCTTACTTCAATTATAATATCATATTCTGAGTAGCTAAAAAACATGCAATAAACCTATCCTCAACTTAAGAAAAAAAAATTGTATTAAAATAACACCGTTTAAATATTTCTATAGCATAAGCAAATAAATAATTACATACCGATATTTTCACTAATTGAATCCATTGCTTCCCAAAGAATGGAGCTTCCAGTATGAAAACTTTTAAATGGTTGTACGTCTTCAGGTAAGGGTCGCATTCGTATTTGACTAGCTCCAATGGAACTTTCAGAACTATGGGATGAAGAAGACGCTTCACACCGCAGACCGGTAATGGAAAGAGCTATCTAATATTTAAAAAATTTACGTTAATTTATTTATATTTAAATAATTTGAATTTTGCAAAATGTTTTATATGAACGTATTTTATGAATATGAATTTTAATTTGTTTCAAGTTTACTGAATTTAATTTGCAAAATATTAGTAAAATTTAAATGTATCAATACTTAAAAATTAATTTATAATGTATTAAATTAATTATATATATATATCAATTTTATTTATTATATTAATTTTTTTATCTTAGAATCTTGATTCTTTCCATAATATCATTTATCAGACTAATACTAAATATAACTAGCTTTTTTCGCAGCTAGACAGACAGCTCTATAAAGAATATTAAGAGTTCTTGATTAGAATAATTCTAGCAACTGAATTTATTTTTTAGTTTTTATATTGAATTATATATATTTTTACACCACTGATATAAAAATATATAAATGAATGCTTCATAAAAGAATTTTATTAAATCAAAAATACTTTAAATTTTAAACACTCGGAATTCACATCATCAAAAATTAAAAAACTGAAGATTTTGATTCAACCTTGTAGCTATACTCAATTTGTAAACATTGTTTAGATAAATTATTCTTTAGAATAAATTCTAATAATAAGCAAAAACCAGTACTTTAAAAAGTCTAAATAATTGATGTGAATAATATTCACTAATGCCAATTATGTTTACTTCATCAATTAAATAATTAATTTACTAAAATTATTTTGACTAATTATATACTTGACTTCCTGAATCATGGTCAGCTGTTTCTTGAATTGTATTCCTAGTTCCAGGGTTGTCCCGATCTTCATCACATGTACTATGTGGAGTCATAGGATCTGCTGATAAATCTGACACATGACTTTTGCTGCTTGCAGTATTTAATAATTCATGTAAACTTCCAAGGACAAGAGCTAAGAATTCTTGACAGTCATGTTGTCTATAATCTTTAAATTGAGAATGGTGTGCAGCTAATGCATGATGAAATTCTGTTGGTTTCACTTTGCTATATTTTCCACTCCAAACTTTATGAAATAAATTAGTGAAATGCGTTGCTAATGAATCTGGATTTGAATTTTCCTCAGAGATTTGTTTCATAAAAAACTGGACCATTGTTGGTGTACTTAATAAACACTGTAGACCTGAATTCATAAAACATGTATTTCCAAGATTACAGAGACCACATACTCCTGGTGATGAAGGACCTAAAACATATTTTCAAATAATATTCTTAAATCAAAACAATACATTAAGACAATTAAAAATAAATTTTTATGCATTGTTTGCTGTATTTTAATAAATTCATAGAAAAATTTTAATAAATCATTTGATTTCCTTTTACTTAAACAATATAAAGTTTCCACATTGGTTTTATGAATTTGAAATTAATTTAAGTGATATCTAAATTATAAAATATTCATAATAACTGAATTTCAAATTCAGTCCAAAAAGTAAAAATTATAATTAAAATATTAGTACTAATTTAAGAATTATACCATGAAGAAAATAATAATTTTCCTTTAATGAGTGATCCATTAAAAAAAATTCTAATTTTAACTAGTTAATAATGATACATTTTTTTTCAACTAGTAATACATTATTATGTTATGCAGTATTAAATAATAAAGGAAAATAAATAAAAAGCAACAAAAGTAATTGTTTCATATGTTATTTAAAAATTCTTACTTAAAACATCCCCTTGTTGATCAATATTAAATAAATTCTCAAGATCTGCATTAAAATTAGGACTCTCTGCAGATGGTGGGACATGAATTTCATCATAATTATTACTGTTTGGTAAAGCAATTACACCTAATTCAGTCTCACATGGAGGTGAAAAATTGGCATCTTCTTCCCTAGAAAAATAATAAAAAATTAATAGTTAAAATGTAGAATATAATAAAATATACTGAGAAATTATACAATTTTTAAAAATTGCTTTAAACATAATTCCTAATTTTTACTTTTTTTTTCACAAATCTCACATTTTTACAAAAGCTTTCACTTTTTTCATTTTAAAAGGATAATTGAAATTTTTAAAAATCATAAATTATTAATATTAGAAGTTAAATTTAATATCAATACAAAATATGAAAAAATATTACTGAGAATATATTATAAAGCATATAAAGCAGACATTTTAAGTCTCTAGTGAAAGAAGGCTTAAACTTTAATAAACTATTGCAATTGCATTTTAAGAAAATTATACCAATTAATATCACATGCATCCTCAATTGCCATTTCTTCAGCTCTATCACTGGATGAGTCACCAAATTCTGCTTCTGTTGGACTGCTTGGAAGTATTTGTCCTCCCTCAAAATCGTAATTTTCTTGTGTTTCTCCAGTTGATATTTCCTCAATTCCAAGCCTAGACTCCACAGAAGCAAACTGATGAGACAAATTTGATTCTGACTGATCCATTAACAAAAACTAACTGCAAAATAACAGTGGTTCATTCACTCTTAAAATATTTAAATAATTTAATCAATTGCTCTTAAAACTTTTTTTTTATAATGAACTGCATTCATTATAGAAAACTATTAATTCCAAATATTTTATTCTTAAAATTATTGCCCATAACTTATAAAGATACTTGAGACAGTAAAGAATTAATTTTATGTGATACTTAAAGATATTATATATGAAATTAGCAAGAAAACAAAGTATCAACAATTATTTTTTCATTTCCAGCATTGGGTTATAATGTATATACATATCCAGGCAGCTCTTTTAAAATTGTGAAACAGAAAAGCAGACCAAATTTAAAAAGTTCCATTTGTATTCAAATTAAAAAGCTGAATATAAAAGTTTTGATGAGTCTGGAAACAGAAATATTTAATGTGACTGGCAAGTTATAATGAGAAAGATAATTTATGTAACAAATTTATGGAATTTCTTGACAAAAAGCAAATTAGACTTTAAATCTATAAAGTTCATCCTAAATTGCTTCTCAATTAAAATGCGGTCGATAATAAACATGCAAATGTTTAAAACTAACGATAGGCCACAGAAGCGGTGGTCAAAGCCACCGGCCGTGGCCTATTTCTTTCTAAGAAATATCATAAATTTCCAGCAGCTAATGGAAACTAAATGAAAAATCTTACCTCTTCAAAACAGATCGTTGCAAATATTCAAAATATGCCAAACAAAAGCAAAGCGTTAAACCAAGCGAGTCCAGCAATTCAACAAATCTATCTAAAAAACATCAAAATTCGGCAGACATTACTACGAAATCAAAATTAATCAGAACGACAACTTAACAAACATCTCAAGGGTTTCGCGACCTCCTTGTTTCCTCACCCAATGCTTACCAAATGACTTTAACGATTATGAATTTGCGCCTTAATGATACTTATTTTTGCAACACATTTCTTAAAAAAATTATATTATCTAATACAGTAAGAATGATTTCTTTTCTCTATTATTCGTCTAAAGAAATTTAATAATAATCCATAACATGACTCATGTCAAAATCTGCATCGGGAATCTCATTTCACTACGGATGAATTTTAGTCCCATTATAGTTTTCCTTATCAATTTTATATCTTATATATTTTTAATCAATTTTATATCAATATATTTTGACGATAAATTTTTAGGAAGAATGTTGTAGAGTACAAAGGCAGCATCATATGTTATGAAGTTGTACTAATAATATGAATACAAAAGCTCCATACGAAATCATTATCGGTGGTTATTTGAAGTTAGGATAAAAGTTGATAATTTTTCTGAAATAGGGTTGTGGAAAAGGCTTGAAACATCAATGAATTCTTCGTTAAGTTTTCTCTAATACACAAATAGAAAGTACTTATTGCATAAATAATATATAATAAATGGAATATATCACATTTGGACTCGTGTTCCGAAATCTTTCATATGAAATTAACAGAATGAATGAGAATCATCAAAATATGAATACTTCTTTAAATTGTTACTCCCACAATTTGAAAATTTGTGAAAAAAATTACTTCAGTGGTTCTTTCTTCATCCAAGACGAATTATAAAATTACATTTAATTTATATATATTACACTGTAATATTTGCTTACAATTGTCCTCACGGTTATGTTAATTGCATTTTTGTCGCCCTTTTAACCAAAAATATATTACAGAAAAAACTACATTTTTTTGCGAGACAGGAGGAAAAATGCTGTTACGCGCGATTTGGCAACCATTAGGAGAATCTACCCACTAAACGCCTTTCTAATAACTATTTATTCAATTTAACAGCGACTCCAAGCTCTTTAACAGTTAGTAACTATTAGAGCTGCCACTGATGCAAACGATTATTCTTCAGAAAAACTTCATCTATGGCATTATTTCTATCATATGAATTCTTTAGTTATTAAAAACCTCGATAGATGGCAGTTGGTTGAAATTTGAAAAAGGCCGTGTAAGCCAGAGCAGGTAGGTGGATGGTAAAAGTAATTATAATCATGTATAATTTTAGAACAATATGACTTGTATCTTATGTGAAAAATATATCAAGCAATTCCATTGGTCATTTATTTAAGTAAGAAAACCAATTTTTTAAGTTTGATTTTACATCTCTTGCAATTATGTAACTAACTTTTCACATAATTATCTTTGATCCACGTATGTGCTAATAAATATTTTTTGTCATCATCAGTATAACCTCATATTAATTATTGAGTTAATAAATTAAAATTATGAAATAAATAAGATTATATTCAAATTTCACATGAATTTTTAAAACCTTATTCAAATTTGAGAGAATGACTAACCAAAGTAAGATTTTAGAGCTTTAAATATTCAAGGAATTAATTTAAAATAATTTTAGGTAATTGTCATTTAAAAAGTTGTATCATATAAATAGCAAGTTACTTTTATTTTTCAATGTCTTTTAAGAGGATTTATATGTTAAGGGCTTTTCAACTTTAGATTTTTATGATTCCAAATGATATACCAAAATTATTAAATGTCCTAATTTTTGCTCCCTAAATATATAGATTTATATACAGGAGTTTTATATGTTGAATAGAGAAAATATTACTTTATCTGAATTACAAACATATTTTCAGTTTTGACCATTTAAAAATGTGGATTGCAAGCTATTCAAGTTTAATTTATTTAATTTACTAATTTAATTTTTAAATTTAAGTTTAATTTATTAAAAGTATTCAAGTTTGCTTTATTCAATTGGTTTTTTAAAGAAATTATATTTTTTAATGCTCTATTAATAAATATTTTTTAAAATAAATTTTAAATAGTTTCATATAGTGAATATTTTAGTAATGATACTGATAGCTTGAGTTAAAGATTCAATTTTTTTAGGTATGAATTTTAGTAAGATAATTGGAAATATTACTTTTATTAAAAGTAAAGAATTATTATTCACTTTTAGTTATAAATTAATATTTTATTATATGTGTATGTGTTTGGTTTATAGCTGTATAATCAGTTTGAAATTTATTATAAAGAATTATATCTTAACAATTAGAAATAAAATACCTTATAATTTAGGGAAAATTAATTCTTTTTATCAACTGTAAAGTGTATTTCAATAATTTTCAACCTGCCACAACTTTTGTATATTTAAGTTCAATATTTAACATTTTAATATTAAAATTAAATAATGCGTTTGTTTAGTATAAAAAAAAGTTAAATTTCATTTTATTTTTCTTAGTTACAGAATTTTAATGAGATATTTGTTGCATTGTTTTTTGCAGAAATCAAATGAAAATTCCAAACTAAGCATCAAAGAGAAACATTGTGCAAAATGACCAAAAATGTGGTATTGAAATTAATGTTTTGCATTCGGGCCGTGATCGATTGTATAATAGACTGGTTTTTCGGAACTTTTATATATGATGATTCCAAAAAGGCAATTCTGCCGAAAGTTAAAAACAAATTGGTATTGGAGAGTGCCACTTCTCTAGCGCGGAAAATTCGAAACAAAGAAGTAACTTCAAAGGCCGTCGTTAAGGCTTTCATCGATAGAATCGATGAAGTTAATCCTATAATTAATGCTGTAGTTGATAATCGGTTCGATCTTGCATTGTTAGAAGCAGAGGAGGTGGACAGTTTTCTTAATGAAGGAACGTATTCGCTGGATGAACTCGAGAGGAACAAACCGTTTCTTGGAGTTCCATTTACGGCGAAAGAGTCTGTAGGTTGCCAGGGTCTAAGTTTCAGTTTCGGAATGTTGTCGAGAAAAAATGAAAAGGCTTCGGAGGACGCCGACCTAGTGAAGCTAATGAAGGATGCCGGTGGCATTCTTTTGGCAGTAACCAATATACCAGAATTAAATTTATGGTGCGAGACAAGGAACTATGTATATGGGCAAACCCTGAACCCGTACAACACCACGAGAACTGTTGGTGGTTCAAGTGGTGGTGAAGGAAGTTTAATATCATCTTGTGGATCGCCCATTGGCATCGGTACTGATATCGGAGGTTCAGTAAGAATGCCTGCCTTTTATTGTGGTCTATTTGGTCATAAACCTACAAACGATCTAACCCCTATGAGGGGAACTACAAGAAGAACTGGGGAAGAGAAAAATTCGATGGTGACGGCAGGAACTATTACAAGATACAGCGAAGACATCATTCCATTTTTGAAAGTGCTTATTAAACCAAATTTATCGCATGTGACATTAGATGAAGAGGTTGACGTGACAAAATTAAAATTTTATTACATTGAAGACCCTTATGATTTGAGAGCAAGTAGTGTATGTTCCGAACTGAAGCAAGCGCTTCTTAAGGTAGTTGATCATTTTCGAGAGATTAGCCAAAAGCCCTGTCACAATATCAAGTTGGAAGGTGTGGAATTTGGCTCCAGGCTTTGGTGGTATTGGCTGATGAAAGAACCTTATCAGATTGAAAATGAATTGAAAGGAGTGAACGTTTTCAAAGAATTAGCTCTCAAATTAGCTGACAAAAGTAATTTTACTTTAGCCATTATACTAAAATTGTTGGGCTCCTATCTGCCTAAAGAGGACCCAGGTTGGGCTGAATCAACAACAGAAAGTCTGAAGAAAGAGATATTGGTGGGTAACATGTAAATATTGGTTTCGTGCCAATTTTAAAAATCTTGCCCTGAATGAATATGTATTATTTATTCATAATTTCAGGATATTCTCGACGATAATGCAGTATTATTTTATCCGAGCCATCCTTTTCCGGCAAATTATCATTATTCAGCATTTCTGCGTCCATTCAATTTTGTATTTTGGTCAATTTTCAATGTTCTCAAACTACCAGTCACCCAAGTCCCATTGGGATTAAACAAAGATGGCTTACCTCTAGGAATTCAGGTAGTTGCAGGTCCATATAAGGATCATTTATGCATTGCAGTAGCAGAAGAAATGCAAAAGGCCTTTAATGGATGGGTGCCTCCATTTCCTATTGATTAACAGCTGAAAAATTCATTCCTTTGAATTTAACAAAAAATTATACTTTAATTTTATACAACATATATATAGACATATATTTATACAATATATATACACATTAATTATGTATTTTTTTTGCAAAAATAGCCACGTTAAATGTATGCTATTTAAAATATTTTTTTCAAATGATGAAACAAATTGTGGAAATAAATTGACATTATTTTTAATAAAAAAATTATATTACAGCCTACTCAGAAATAATAATTATCCATATATATAAATATAACGACTTTTTTGTTCATTTACAAATATCATATTCATTTATCTTTTTTCACAGTTGTATTTCATTTTAACTTAGAGGTCCAAATGCAGCATATTCCACACATCTTGAAGGATCTGTGGGAAAAAATTGTTGGCACTTTGTCATTAGTCTCTTTAAAGCTTGAATGTATTTCCTTTGTGTTTCGTCGTTTAAAACGTGAGCGACATTTTTCGAAAAAATCTTTTCTCTGCCTGTTCGAGCGTGAATTCCAACCATAGTTACTCCAATTGGCCATGGAGCATTTCCTATAGCCATTTGCAGATAAGAATCATTTGCCTGACAAGAATAAGGCTTTTAAATTAACTGTTTATAATTTTAATAGAAAGAGAATTTTTTTATCAGTTGAACTATAATCCAAGTGCAAATTTATAAATGCTAAGATACTGTTATAAATACCTTTATGTAGTTTCTATCCAATAAAAAGGCAGTAATTTCAATTAAACTATCAGAAATATCTTCAGGTAAAGTGTTTGATTTAAGTTTCCTTAATAGAGGCTTAAGGTAAATTTGGGTTTGTGTAAATGTTGCACTGGCCAGTTTGCCTTTTGTTGTTTGCTTTTGTCTTGCAGGCCTATTATTTAGTGAGTTTCCCCACATTTTTAAAAGAAACTAAAATTAAGAAAAAAATATTTTAGAAATAAAATCACTGAAAACATTATGAATTTTAATGAATATGAATCCTTTTGTCTACAAGATTATGATATTTATTCTGCTTAAATTGATTTTTTGAATAACTTCATTGATAAAGGACAAAGAGTGAAACTTAAAATAAATATCAGTATTTTGGTCTTAATTTTTAAACTAATAAATAATTTTATAAAATCTCTAACCTGAAGAAACTGATAAATGACTTGCATATCATTCTCTGGATTTCCTTTTCCTAAATTGGCAGCCATATTTTTTATTTCTTCATATGTTATTCCATCATCTGATACTTTAACATCTAAATTTGAACAACCCTCTGCATCTTGTTGGGAAGCAATAATTTCATCAAGAAAAGCCTGATCCACCTTTTCCATAGCTTCCTGGAAATCATTTCTAAAACCTTTATTTACTTCTGGCTCTAATATTTCACATTTACGAAGCCTGTGAAATGATTCAAGCTCTGATTCACCAAAGAGCAAAATTGGTTCCCCCCTATCTCTTAGTCGCCTAATAACTTCTTTTCTTGACAATGTTGCATGGTCAGTGGCTTCATCCAATTTTTGATTAACAGCTGGCATAGGTGTTTCTAAGCAATTAACACAATCTTTTTCTGGTTGAAATTTTTTTAGATATTCTTCATTTTCCTTAGCTATTAACTCACTGCGTTTAAAGTATTTTTTATTGCTATCCTGAAATTTAGAAATGTTAGTGATAAAAATAATTAGAATGATGATAATAATAATAATAAAATTAATTTTATGTAAAAACTGATCTTAAGTATTTAGGCAAAATAAAAAAAATGTTTAATTAGCAAAAATTGTTTCAACTTTTTTTGATTTTTAATATAGAGGTATAAATTTCATTCATGCAACTATGGTAATAAAATGAATTATCTACTGTTATACAAATTAAACAGTTGACATTAACTTGACAGTTGACATTAAACAAGTGACATGGCATATTAACATAACCATGATATTCACATAATATTTGTATCTTTAATATTATATTCATGACTAAATAAACTTTTTTTTTTTTTTAAAGAATATAAAAGTTACACAGATTATTCTGTTGAAACATTGTACATAAGCAATTCTTTTTCTTACACAATTATTATTTTCAAAATGAACATGCTATTTGAATATTCAACAAGGTAACTGAAATCACGTACTGAATGACGTAATGATATTTAATAAAATGAAATACTTCTAGATCAAGATTTTCTAAGTATAAAAAACTGATCAGTTATTAAGTATTTACCAATAATTTAGATTCTTCCAACATCTTCCTTTTTTTGGCAATTTCAGCCTTTAAGACGTCCATTCTTGAAAAATATTTTTTTCTGCAAAATAATGTCCAATCGATCTCAGGATAAACTTAAGTATAATTACTTAAGTTCTTAGTAACATAAGTCGGATAGGTTCTCGCCTTAAAACGGGAGGATATTTCAACATCTGAAAAGATCCCTCTTCTATATCCCGATGTTATATCAGTATAAAAAGGCAAAAAGATCGTTGGATAACATTTGCTCCTTTCCAATCCGCAATGGAATAGAGGGGAAAAATACGTTCCCAATACCCTAATAAAACGAAGGATAAATTGAAGAAACCATGTAATAAAAATGTAGAAAACAAGCTGGTGATGATGAATGAATTTAAAATCACGATCAAAAATCTCGATTAAATTATGTTTATCAACACATAATTATAAATAATTTTTGTTATATCTACTTTAAGAAGCATTTATTACCTAAATTTTCTACATAGGCATGTTATAAGTACTTATCTTCAAATGGAAATATTTATGACGAAATTAAATTTGGCAACGTCGCTACCATTTATTAAAGTGAAAGAGGAGGCTCTGCTCTCCGCGTAGCATCGAATATTAATCAGCCATTTTAGTAGAAATGTTTGTTGTTTTAATTTCTTTTAAAAATAAAATGAATGAAATTAGAATTGTTTTAAGGTACACTTTTATTTAAGTTTAATTGATTTGAAATCTGTTTTAATTATTTTTACTTGTTGTTAAAATAGATCAATTTTAATCATATCATATTTTGTGGCTCTTGACATTGGAGAAAATAAATGTTGTAAATTATGTTCTCGGGTAAAGTTGAATGAATTCACTCTTTCATTATCGATTTAATAAATTTATTTGCGTTTTCTGAAGATTAGAATTCTGATTGTAAAATATTCATATGAATTGAATTGACTCAATTCCCTCGATTTATTTCCAGTGTTCGAATTATTGACTTTTAGCTGAATGAAGAAAAGTGAAAAAAAAATGAATCAGGCGACAAGTTGTCCCGTTTGCACCCTTTATTTAAGGGAAGGAATTACATTACAAACTCACCTAGAAACACATCCAAAAGATCAAGTAATAGAAGCTTTATTAAAAGTTACAAATGGAGGAGCAACTACACAATCAGGGTCATCATGTTCGTCTGCTGCTGGATCTGCATCATTTGGAACATTTATGCCAGCTCAGTCATATGCTACTCCAAATGCTGCCTTTTTGTCTTCAAGTTTTGGTAATCCACAAACTCAGGTGACAGCAGCTGTAACATATCAGCAATTTGTTACTAGTAATGGTTCAGGTGTTATGCCACAATATATTCAAGTCCCTACAATTGTTACTCCTAACAGTAGTATGCCTTTAATTCCTAATTCATCTCTTAACTGCATACCAAATCAGTCTACTACATATGCTCATACAATGTATAACCCACTTTATAATCCTTATATACCTCAACCTTACCCTTTAGTGCAGCCCCTTTATACCAGTTTGCCAGTTACATCTGATTCAAATACTCAGGTTTCTACTAGTTGTGTTACAAGTTCAGTTACTCCTATTTCAAATGTTCAGACTACTGCAAAAGCAAAGTCAGATTCAGATTTAAAAAAAGTTTCCAGTGTTGCTACAAACACTACTTCTAATAAAGTTACAAAACCAAATTCAACAGTAAGGAAATTGCCTTTAAAATCATCAACTCAAGCAAAATTTAGAATTTTAAAACAGTTGGGCTCTCATTCCAAAATTGGATGCAGTACTAACAGTACAATGGCAACTGTAGCAACTAAATCATACAAAATTACTAGTGTCAATAGTAAAATGAATTCCGTTGCCAAGACTTCAATTATAGCCAGTGCAAAGAGTATTAAAAATAAAACTCAGTTAATTGCAAATGAACCTTCTTTTTCATCAGATTCAGAGATTATTTCTCCCACTCCTTTAACACCAATGACCAGATCCAGAAGTAGTTCACTATCCCATTCAGACACATCACCTAGCCTTACAACCATATCCTCAACTTATGAATTACGGGACTTTGTAAAAACTGAAAATACCTCAAGAGATACTGGAGGACTGGAAGGGGAATGTGAAAACATTGAGAAGGTTGCTGAATATTTACTTAACCCTTCAGTGAATTCAGTGATGTTAGAATCAAATAGTGGATTTCAAATCACCAACAACATCATGATTAGTAATTCTACAGAAGATGAACATGATGATGAGTCCTCAACCTATGGTGGTGAATCTACTCTCCCTCAAATTAACTGTGAATCTACATTAGGTGAAAAACAGATTGATTTTACAGTGAATAGGGTTTCTGAAGATACTGATGTTGAAAAAAATTCTAGTGAAGAGTTTGATAAAGAGCCTCAGTTAGAAACTAATATTAATGACAATAACAATAGTGAAGAAGAGGAAGAAGAGGAACTTTCAGAGAAAGTGTTTCATTGTCTTGATATTGAAGAGGAGAAGAAAATTGCATTTAATTTTGATATAGACAATCAGGATATACCAAAAGAGATTAGTAGTGCAAATTTAGAAAGAAATTGTGATGGCTCTGACATTTTTATCCAAGAAGAGAATATTCCTTTCAGTAGAATTGGGGAGGAAGTTAGGGAAAACAGAAGAAGCCCATTTGACGCAACGGATAGCTCAATGGTGACATTTCAAAGTGATTGTTCAATTCAAAAAGATAATTTATCTTCAAATAAGGAGCGTCATAACGTGGGAAACAAATGTGTAGAAGGGGCAAAGGAATCAAACTTAGGGGTTTCTCAAACAGTCGATGCACGCAACACTGGTGACTTAAAGGCTTTGACATACACAGATTTACAACCTGCCACAAATATAAAACTCTTGCAGGATTTGGGAATTAGTACTTCTTTTAACATTAATAATTTCATGGAAGTAGATGGAGTTAAGATATTCATTAATAATGGCAACACGCAGAACATGCCATTGGAACCAATAATTAAATTCACATCCAGCGTAAAGACTGATGTGACAAACATTCAGAATTTGATGAAATCCGAAAATAAAATTCATGAAAATAATGCATTGGTAGAATCTGTAATCCAGCTGGTATCCGGAGGAACAATACAAAAGAATGGAGAATCTTTTCCTGGAGATAGCTGCACGAATTCCAACAGCCGCCCTAGTGATGATCATTTGGATTTACCAGAATTATCACCGTTAACACTGAATATTCAAGCGGATGAATCAATGCCAGCAAGAGGGGAGCTATCAGAACAAGAGAGTTTGGGGGCCGAAAACTCAAACTGGGGTCTGTTCCACTCCGAAAACACTAATGGGAAAATTCTGGAACCGTGGAAAACCGATTCTGTGCCCGAAATAATTTCTTTAAACCGCGAACAAAACGAGAAGCTAATCGAAAGGTCGTTTAAGCGCTCTTTTTGCGAAGACATGTTTTCTTGTCCAAAGGAGATACTTACGAATCGAAACGTCGTGAGCGAAAAATCCGGCACCACCATTCCTCGAAAAACCAAAACTTTCGGATGCACCCATTGTACCCAAGTTTTCAGTTCCCAGAAAGATAGGAAAATCCACATGATTCAGAATCATTATTTTGACGCGAGAAATAACTATAATAAGATCAAAATGGAATTTGAAATGAAGAAAGGGAGTAATACACAAAATGACTGCCAAGACATCGGAGGATCCGGCGCCTCCGTGAAACGGGAGCAGGAGCCAACTAATGTTAAATGCGAGGCTTCGGTGGGTTCGCAGAACAGCAAATCCTGCGAGGAAAAGAGAACTTGCCCGAAATGCAATTTACCATTAAACGGGCTAAAACAGTTAAAGGACCACTTAAAAGAGGTTCACGGAATATCGCGTTACAAGTGTCCGATTTCGGAACCGGTGCCTCGCTATAAGTGTATGACGTGCTCGGAAACCTTCGACGTCGAACAGGATTACATGTCCCATCTGCGGATTCATCCCTTAGCGTGTAAACAGTGCGGAAAGACATTTTATCGAAAACCGAATTTGAATTTGCATCTTAGGAGACATTTAGTAATCAAACCGTATGCCTGTACTCTGTGTCCGAAAACTTTTATTACCCGGCAGAAACTCGAAGAACACGTGAACGGACATTCGGGTCTTAAACCCATCAAATGCTCTCTGTGCGACAGCACATTCAGCAGGTATTCAAACCTCATTCAGCACAGGAAAATTCATCACGTTTACGGTAAGAAAAAGGTGAAGGATTTCGTGTGTCGATGCGGAGAGGTATTCCATAGCTTACGAAAACTTCAGTGGCACAAAGAGATTCACGACAGGAAACCGAAGGCTTGTCCCTTTTGCTCGCAAAAGTTCATTCACAGCAACAGCGTGACTCGCCACGTGCGTCGATCCCACGTACCCGATTATTTGCCGGTCAACAAGAAAGAGTTGGAAAACGTTCGATGTCCCATCTGTGAGAAAATATATCTTAGATCCTCGCTTATAGTTCATATGAGGGTTCACAACGGAGAAAAACCTTTCGGGTGTAAAGTTTGCAATAAACATTTTACGACTAAGTGGAATTTGGAACTCCACACGTGGACCCATCAGTCTCGAAATAATATGCCCTTTAAGTGCACCATTTGCAAAAGTGCTTTCTTTCGGGAGGTTGATTACGCAGCTCACTTGAATGCTCACAGAAATTTCAGACCCTTCACGTGCAATGTCTGCGGACAGAAATTCATTAGGAAATACAATTGTTTGAGGCATCAGGAAGAGCACAAGAAGGAAAAGAAATTCGTCTGCACCGTCAGCGGCTGTGAAAAAAGCTTCCACAGAAGTTATTATTTAAGAGACCACATGAAGGTTCACACTGGAGTCAGGCCTCACACATGTCACATTTGCGGGAAAGCCTCAAGCACCAAATCAAATCACAACAAGCATATCCGCATTCATGATACAAGGGAGCCTATAAATACCGAAAATTAAGTTATGAAGGGTGCGATCGGTTGTATATTTGTAATAAATGTATTGCTCTGCTCAATTCTTTTACATTTAATTATTATTACACGAAAATAAAATTATATCTGCTGTTAAAGGTTCCTTCACCTTCGGTTATTTTAGCAGTGTTGCTTTTAATAATTTTTTTGATTTGACTCATAAAAGTTTCTTTTTCTTTTTGAATTTTTACTTCTCTCACTTCACTTGTATCTTTTTATGTCCCAACTTAATCAGAGAGAATTGCTTTTAATATTGTACGGTCCATGACTGAATTCTGTCGGATACATCAAATTTTTCCTGTAAATTTTACTTCAACCCAGCTTAACTCTTTAAATGTAATCAAACCGCTAAGAATTTATTTTTAATTCCCAAACTCCATATTTTCGTCGTGTGTGATCTGTTGTCCCATTTGCACTGATAGTGTTTATTTTTACAGCAGTTCAGTACCTAATTAAAGTCCATTTTTTGGTACAGAAAGAAATTAGTTTATCAATTAATTTTATCTCGTTGATCTATTATAAGAATGGCGACTGCAAACTGCTTAAATTTCGAAATTGAAGGTAGCCTGGCACATCATAAAACATTTAATAGTTTTTTAGTATTTCAAAGATATTTCTAGTCTTACTTTAAATAAAATTTATTGTCCAAATTTGGCTGTGATAAGACATCGAGATATATCTGCAAAAAGAAAAAATTAATATTTCTAGATTTATTAGAGGAAGATGTGAATTCTTTAGTTAATTGGAATGTAAAAAAATTCATTTTAATCTTTAGTATTCTGGTGAAATAATTATAATGAAAAATATTGTTAAATATAGCCTGTGAATTCTTAAGAAAGGAGATTAAATATTATGACTTTCATATTCATTTTTGGAACTTAACATTACTACATTTTTTTTTACTATCAGAATCGTACAGGTTTACTGTAACTGAATATATCAGTATATGTGAAATTTTAAATTTAGAATCGAATTTTGATATTAGCTCATTTCTGAAAAGTAAATGTTACTTAATGCATACATTTTGTCAATCAGATTTTTACTTTATTTTATGTCTGGAACAAAATAATTAAATCATGAACTAAAGAAAAAATTGTTTCCTTTTAAACTATAGGCATTATATACGTAAAATATACCTTAGCGTTTGATTCAATGATGAAGCAGATGGAAAGTTAATAATTATAGCAATTTAAGCTTTAATAATTTTTAATGTTTTCTAGGGTCACTTGAAAATGATTGATTGTCTTTTATTGAATCCTATACGTCACTGTTCCAAATGGTGGAATTCTTGATTCTGAAACCTAAATTTTACCAAAATAGTAGATTTTTAATTAAAAGTATAAGAGAAATTAATAATTTTCCGATTAAATTTCATACGATAAAAATTCTTCCAAACAAAATGTTTGTTAAATAGCTATTTAAGCTCTCATTTAAATAACACAGTTTTAAAATATTTTTACGTTTCATAAAATTTGAAGTAATTTATTATTTTACTTTATTCGTACTTTGATTTTAAATAGTTTTTTCTCCAATCTATTTTTGATTATCAGTTTCTTGTAAACCGTATTAAAAATAAAATTTAACCGAAAGACATTTATTTAAAAATATAATTATTGTAATTATAAATATAATAATTTATAAGATCTATTCAATTTCAAGGTGATGAATGAATTCAAGAAAGGCTGAGCCTTGAATATTTTCAGAAATGTAAATATTTTTCTTACTAAAGGTAAACTGTTTCATAATTGTAAAAATATCAAAAAAAATATTCATTTACCTATATTTTCGCTTAGTTCATGAATAGTAATTTATCAATATTTGACAGTGTGAGCGTAATATTAAAAATTCTCTGAAAGAAATGACCTATGCTTCAACATAAATCTTAGAATCATGATAATTTAATATATTATATAATAATCTAAAATCGACATTAATTGTATTGCTAAATAAATATTAAACAAATTATTTCAGTGTTTCGTATAATTAATTTTTATGGATTGTAAGATTCGAAAAGACTGATTGATTCGGATAAAAAGTTGTATGAGTGAGATAGTATTGAGGATTTTATTTTAAATTGACTGTCATTTTATACGAGCGATGAATATTTATCAATATGAATGGAAAATACTTTAACTAGTTAGAATAATGCTTGACCAATGAGAATTAATTTACAGACAAGAAGTCAAATCAAGGCATTGTTGAAGATATTTTTAAAAAGCGATATGGAAAAAATAGTTCGTGATAAAATAATTTTTTTTGCAAAGGCTTCATTGAATGTAATATATACATTGGAATAAATGTCGATATTTGCATACAACTTATAATTTTTCATTTTGTCAGAAATAATATCAACCTATATTTAATTTGGCAATGAAAATCTTTTCAGTTCGAAATTTGTTCATTGTGAAATATTTTAAAAAGATAAGAAATTAAAAATCAGAATATGTGAAAAGATTCTACAGTCAGAATATGTGCGTAATGCAATGTTGAAATTGTTCATTCAAATTTTAATAAAACTAAATTCCTTGTGACTTATATCTAAGTAGTTGAAGATTGAAATTTTTTGTTCTTTACTTTCAGTTTGTTGTCCATGAGAATTATTTGAATCCAGAATATTTTGTCGGGAAAATAATATCAGTAATTTATAGATAATAATAAAATTAAACCAAATTGATTTACTTTTTTGAAATAAAAAAATGGCAGCGAAGTTTTAGATTCAAGTTTGCAGATTTTTTTGAAGTTAGATTCAATGTTTATATTAAATTACTTTAGTTGTAACCGATGCTTTATTAAAATTTAAAATTAATATTTTAATTACATGAATGAACTACTTTGTCCATTATGGACAAACAAGTCCAAATTATAGATCTTTTAGGCCAAATTTTAAGAACTTTGTTAGGGTGGAATAGCTCTAAATTTAAAACCTGTGGTTTTTTAAAAGGTAATTATTGAAATGGTTAACCTTCCGCATTGTCGTAACATGTCCTAATTTAAATATTAATTACTTGGTGTAAATTTTGAATTTATTATTACAATTTACTTTGGTGTGTTACTTTACCAGAAAATTAAGAAAATATATTCATTCTAATGAATAAGAAAATAATGTTTACTGAAAATAAGAATATGAAATTTAACAATTTATAACAAGTTTTTTAAGGTATTGCAGATGTACAGAAGTTAAAACTAAATATTTATAATGTTAGCTGTAACTATTTATACTCTTTACTTGGTAGATTTAATTTTTCGCGCTATATGAAGACTCGTTCTTTGATAATTTTGTTGAAAGGCCCCGAAAGTAAAATGGCGATGCGTCGAAGTTCAACGAATCGACTTGATCCACGATTTGCAAAATATGCATCTAACCTAAATTTACTATATTTACTATAAATTTTTCACTATTGGTATGTCATATGTCAGATAAAGCTTTCATTAGAAGTTTTGAGTGCGGATCGGTTGTGTTTTACAATGACTTTTAATTTACCTTTTGTGTTTAATTTGTTTTTGATAATATTAAGTGGTATAATTACTAAAACTGATGAGAAAGCGAATTCAACATTTCAGCCAACTTACGAATGGCAAAAGATAGAAGAGGGACAAAGCATTCCTCCTGGTCTGCATGTTCGGATAAATTTGCTTACGGGTTACAAGGAAGCTAAACTTGCGGATGCAAATGATGAAAAAGATACTACATCATTAATAACAATCAAAGACAATGAAAGTAATGTTGATAAAGAAGGTACTTTGGATCAAAACGAATTAAAAAGAATTATGAAGAACATAAAATCAAATGATAAATCAAATAATAGTAAGACCCAAGGTAAATTCCGTTCTTATGAAGAAATAAAAAAGGATTTTGGCAATTTGAACATGGGAGTTAAAACTGAAATGGAAATTGTATCTAATCTTATAGAAAATTTTAAAAAATCTAGTGCTATTATTTATAAGGATCCAGTACATGAAAAATCCGAAAAAGAAGCTGCTAAAGATATATTGACAATTCTAGCAGATTTGGAATATTTAGTGCATCATTTTGATAATGCAAGGGAATTTGCTAAACTGAATGGTTTTCCAGACGTGATTCATAAATGCCTAAACTCAACAAATGAAGAAATCAAATCAGAAGCTCTCAGACTTCATGGAAGTGCTACACAAAGTAATCCAAAAGTTCAAATAGCAGCTCTCAATTCTGGCAGTATTACCCTATTATTGAAAATTTTAGTTTTTGATAAAAATCTGACTGTTAGATCTAGAAGTTTATATGCATTGTCCTGTCTCTTGAGGAGGTTCCCTGCAGCACAACAGAAGTTAATTAATAATGGAGGGCTTACAGTTCTTGCTGAATTTTTTGATAATGAAAAGCAAAATTTTTTAAAACTCCAAGTTAAGATACTGACACTGATTCATGATTTGTTATACGAAAGGAAAGATACAGAAGCAAATGTTTTGCAAGAAGAAAGTAAGAATGAAACAAATTCAAAATTACAGGATTTAAAGGAAAAATTGAGGCAATATGAAGAAATGAATTTAGAGAAGAAGTTGGTTGAACAAAACTGGTGTAAAAGGGTATCACAGTGGTTTGTTAAAAAAAATTTTCTGAGTAGTTTAGAAAATATAAAAGACAAGGATGAAAATTTGATTTCATCAAATTCTAATCAGCTGGATATAATTCAGAAGTCTGTTGATTCTATTTTTATGTTATCTAACATATGCAAATCACAATTTAAAAATGACAAAGAATTTGTTAATTTGCTTCTTATTTTAAAAGAACTTTTCAGTACTTTATCTTTATCTGAATTAAATATCGACCATGATATCATAAATCATTCATGAACAAATGTTTATCTGAAATTACAAGCTTTTGAGTGAGAAAATACAATGAAAAGTGCAAGCCTTACTGTAATACATACAATTTAAAGAAATGTTGTTTCAAAGTGTTAATAAATTGATTTAATAAAACATGCTATTGTGAATTTTTAATTTTCATGTAGAAGTTTATTTTAAATTTGTATTTTATAAATCAAAATAAGAATGCTTTTTTAGTCAACATTTTCTCCACTATAAAGATTTGAAAGTCTTAACAGTCAAAAATGCTCATTTTCTGAGCTTGCAATGTTGTATACAACTTAACCTGTCTTTATATCCAGTAGTATGTATATTGCAAACTAATGTCTATGATGTGGAGCTATGCTTAATAATAGTAAATACTGAAATAATTTGAAATAGATTCAAAAGAATCTCTTTAATTTCTTTATTATACATATTCAAGATTTAAAAAAAGATTTATTTTTTTTGAGCTTCTTTGAAATATTAAGGCCTTGCAGACAATTTTTAAAAATGAGCATAAAAATTTGATATTACATTTATTATTGTTTTATTAATATTTTGTTCTAATAAGAATTTTTGTCCAAACTAAATATATTGGACTGTTCTTAGAAAATGATTAAAATTCAAGAAGTTAATTAGTTATAGATGAAATTTGATTAACACCACCAAAATTACATATTTAGCAAGTTATTTTTTGACTCAATTTGTCAAAAAATTATTGATTAATATTCTGATATTGTATCTTCAATTAAGATAATTCGTTTTTATTTAGAATGAAAAAATTGAATTGATCTTAAGTGGTTGAAGTAAAAATATTTTTATGAATTTATATATGGAACTATGATACTTCAAAATCACTCTGTTTCTCATTTTAAGCTTTTTAGCTTTCTCCTATGCTTCTTAAGTATATTGTCCTTAATTAACAAGCTTTTAACTAATGTAATCTGTTTAAATTTAAGGGTTGATGCTCGACTTCGACAATTATTATTTATCAAACAATTTGCAGAGGATCTTTATCTTTTATCGAAATGAATGTTTTTACGTATGAGCCGCTATATTCCGCTTCTAATTTCCGCGAGAAAGTCTTCAAAAACCCCCTTTCTGAATTGCTATGGTTGCACAAAATGACAGAAGAACCGCGATGAATGCAGTCTAGGAGAATATGATGTGACATTTCTCCAGTTATGTAAAGCTGAGCTGGAAAGTTTTCCAAAACTGAACTTCCCGAGCCCGCGCATATCGCAAGATCTTCAATTTTTGTGTCTGGAGAGAAAAGAAATAGATGAAGGAAACTGATTTCATATAAACTTTTAAAAAAATCAAAAATCTTATTTGCATGGATAAATGTAAAATTTAAGACTCATTTCATATGATACACAATAAATTTTATTCAATCTAGTTTTTACTTAAATTAAATTAAAAACCCATTAATTAGTTTTTATTTTGTTGTTTGAATGAGGAACCGATTGTTTTTTTTCTTAACTAATTTAACTCTTACACTTCTAAGATCTTAATGTTTAATTTTTAAAATATTTTTTAGGTTTTAAGTAATATTTAAAACTACTTATACTTACCCAGTGAAGCTCCTCTTGCCAAAGCAATTTGTACAAAAGGCTGTTTAATTAGGCTTTTTACATTGTCTAATGCCTTTGATAAAGAAATCTCTTTTTTTAGACTGCAGTAACGTCCAATTCCTGCATTTTTAACGTCAGATTCATTCTTCCTAATAATTGGCATTATCTTCTCAACATCTATAATAAGAATTACGACTTAAAAATTATCTAAAATTTTACAATTGTGTAGAAATACTTTTAAACAAATTCTACAATTGAGGTTCAAGTATATTATTTCACTATCTAGCTCACTATTAGTTTAAAAAAGATACAAAAAATAAATTTTTAGTCTACTCTCAAATCATTCGAATGACATATTTTTATATTTAAGTAAATTTCAATATATGCACATGGTGAAGTACAATTCAGAAAAATATTTAATGTGATTTTATTTATCAAAATTATAATACTGATCTTATTACCAAAAGCAGATGCCAACCAGTCATTGATCCCTCCAGGAACAGAATCCCAGCTTGTATGTGGAGAATAAACTGCAATTTTATTTTCAATACAGGCCCCAATAATTCTTTCCTACAAATAAGATAGGAATGAACATTGAGCATGATTTTAGATACATTTGGGCATGAGATCAATATAAAGTTAGTATTTAGTAAATATTGAATATTAAAAATTTCAATTAGTTGCAGTACTTATTTACAAATTTTTATAAAAAGAAATTTAAAACCTTAAGAAAATTAAAAAAATAA
>JAOWBB010008450.1:0-98989 GCA_028565995.1 Ricinus marginatus | reverse complement strand
CGGTTTATTTCAGCAACCTCAAAGCTCTTAATCGAGTTAGAATTGACAGAATTAAATAGCGCGATATATTAATCTTGTTATTAAACATTTTATTATTATAATTTTATTAAAATTAATAAATAAATTTATTTAAAATTTATGAAAACATTTTATAAATATTATCTTGTTATTATTGGAACTTTATTATTCAACCTCCTCCGGACAACTCTTGTAAGGAAGTTTGATAGTTTTCGAGAAATCTGAACACTGTTGTCAAAATATATAATCAATGATTATTGAATAATGAATTTTCGCAACGACGAAAAAGTATATCTGCCACATTAAATTTTAAATGAAATGTTTTTATATGCCCTTTGAACTTTTTGAGAGTTAAACAAATTATCCAGACCAAATCAAATTTTTCACAAATTTTTGTGAAAATTATTATTCCTCATAAAAATCTTAAACAAAAACAAAATGAATAAGTGAAAATGTAAAAAAAAAGAATTTCGAGCTTAAATAAAAAAAGAAACAGTAAATTAAATGCCAGTTTCAGTTTATAATTTATAACTATTATGTAACAATGCTTTCTGTAAATTCCTTTAATTGAAAATTAGATCCCTGAAAAATGGTAAATATTCTCTCTTCCTGTCCCGAATATCTGATAATTAGATCTAATTTCGTCATTATATTTAGAAAAATTGATAACTGAAAAGCCGGTACCAGCAAATAAGCATTTGTTGTCACGATTTATTTCCATGTACATATTGCATTTTTCTCATCGCACACGCTATACTCTCATATGTAATTAAAATTTTATTAGTGCGTTTCAAAAAATTTTGTACATAATTAAAATTAAATAAAATTTTACTACGAAAATTAATTAACAAGAGAACACTGAAATGAAACAATGTTAAAATAGCTTGAGCCCACGAACGAAATCTAATGTGAGAGACTTTTATTCTATCAATTCATATAACATGGTTTTAATAAAGCTCCGATGGAAGAACGATGATTCTGTCATAAGTAATTGAATTGCCAAGTTTGTCTCTAAATTTGTGGTGATTTTTATACTCGAGGGGTTCTTTTGAAACCAAACAGCAGCCTTTTTTTTGTGAATTTCACATGTTGAAATACAACAATACGGATATTTAAGAAAACGGTTTCAGAATTTTTTCATTATTTTCTATTGAGATTGATTGTAATGATACGCATGTGAACTATTTGCCATCCTTTAAAGTTTTACAGCACACTGTTTCTCTTTACCAACATAATATATTTCATTAATTCTATTGAATCAATTAGATTATTTTTCTGAAATCCTTTAATCTTATTGATCTTCACCGCTCATCTCTCTGTCACTTCCTATGTACAAATTATATGCTCCATATTTTAATAATTTTTTAAAGTTAAACTAACATTTTTTTCTAACACTAGAAAAAATCAAAATTATCAAATATAGATCTTTAAAATATAATCTGATTATACCCTGGATTCCTTAGAATGCTCGAAAATTAAAGAAGATTTATTTGCTTAATAAATTTAGTGCCCATAGTTGACCCCTAGTATAGGGATAGAAGTAAAAGGTATAATTATAATAATCAATTATTTGCGCTTAAATGCGATTAAATTTTTATAAGTTTCATTCCATTGACTTATATCAATCTTAATTTTAAATAAATTTTTATTAAATTTATTTGTTTTTGGTAACATCTTTTTGTATTCCTCAAATTTGGAAGGAAGTCTAACAAAAAAATTTTACGCTCACATTTATCTTTTATCGCATCAAAACAGATTAAGCAAGTCTGCCGATTTTTTTTTACTGATTTTTGTATTGACATTGAAGCAGTTTTTACCGACATTAAAAAAAAGGGCTAATACAAGTCGATATGTCAGGAGTAACTATCGGTTATTCACGTTCACAGTATTTAATATAATATAAAATTATCGTTTTTGCAATTTAATGTTGCTGATAAGCTAAAAAACATTTAAAATTCTTTTCAAAAACTTTAAAAAAACATGACGGATAATTTATCTCGGGGATTTTAAAAATTATTTTGTAAAGGAGAAGGGCATGCTAGAAAAAACGCAAACGGCAGAACTCAAGTGAATATCGTGGCGGGAAACAAATTTCAATCAAAATTGAGAAGGAAAGTATGAAGAGGATAAGAAAAATCTGAAATAAAACTGGTATCGGGAATAAAGAGACAAAGAAAAATTTTTGATCGTCTTAGATGAAAAAGGTAGATATTGAAGAAAATGGATGCTTTTGATAAAAATGATAATAAAATTTTGACAGAAATTGGCAAACGAAACAGAAGTGACAGAGGATAGCCAGCAGATGAAACAACTCTTCAAACGATCCTTAATAAAGCACTACACCATCAATGTTCACTACGACCGATTTTTTTTTTACTAATTACCAAATCTAAAAGATTATGAAAAATTTAGATATCAGCAAAAATTTGAGAATGTTCTAAAACAGTTTAATAATATTTATTTCATTCTTCTGTCCAAAACCAATCCTGCGTCTTTGGCCATACTATAAAACGAAGACTTCGGCTGCGACAGCAACTTTTGCGGAGTATCAAACTCTACTACCAAGCCTTTATCCAAAACAATAATTCTGTAACAAAAAGAATTATTTTTTTACATTATTTTCCTAAAGAAATAAATTTTGATTTGGTTAGAATAAAACTAATTACGAAAGAGCTTTTCAAAAAAGCTTTGCAACTCGAAAAGATACTAAAGCAGTGGCAAGCGGCTCCACGACTACCAAAAATTAAATTATAAATATTAATTGGCAGAAGATAAAACTTATTCAGATCCCTACTATTTAGAAACATTCCAATACTTAAGACAAAAAAAAGCTTAGTTGATACAGAATTTTTTTAAATTTGAAAAATAAAATTATGACCTGAAAAATTAGAACATAGACAAATTCCAGAATGAATACGCTCTTCGATTTTCGTTGGTACGGAATAAAACAAATTCGGCACCCTGAACTTTATTTTCCGACATTTTCTTGTCTTTGATTATCCAGTGGTATTCTCATTGACAGAAATAATCTTATTTAAGTTATATTCTATTTTTTTTAAATAGAATTCAACACTATTCTATGCAAAAATTGAAAAAGCAGGAGTGCAGTAAGGTTAATTTTTTCATTTATTATAATTTCAAAATAATTTTCCATTTTATTACCAAGAAACAAAGTAAACCAAGAAATAATACTGTCAAAACTCACAATGATGAAAAAACCATGACTGTAGTCCTGGGTTAGCACATTTGTCTGTAATTATATTCTCTTTTTGGGAATATAATTAAAGACTTTTTTTCTTTACGCCAGATGGTTGTGTTTAAAATTCTCATTTTTTAACCACATATTAAGGATAACTTCATAAATAAAAAACGAAAGCATTTATGATCGACCCTTATTTTACGTTGACAATGAAAGTTTATAAACCATTGAAAGGTTTCATCATTTCCCAAAGCATTTTCATTCCAAACTTTCACTAACTTTTCTTTTTCGTTTTGTCTCCATCTTCAATTACCTCAAATGAAAACAGGGCGGAAGAGCAGTCTTACGTATAGGTCTGAATGGAATTTCTTTGATCTCCAAGTTAATGCATACATAACTTTCTATTATTGTGAAAAAGTTTGGCATTTTCATAGGATTTCGACTTTTATCCGCAACGGAATTTTTTTGTCTCTTAAATTTTTTTCTGCCATATTGCAATATATATCTTTGTATGAAAGAATATAAGCGTTAAGGCCGCGAATATTATAATTTAGCAACTTCTGGCCGGTAGCATTATTGGATGCATCATATTTCCAGTCATTTGACATCTAAACATGATAACCATCCATAAGTTATATAACGAAATATCTTTTAAAGAATTGGCTTCTAGGTATCGATAATTTCAGGTTTTCGAATGACTTGACTCCGATTAGTTACTCTCCAATTTATCACCATCTCTATAGACCAAACACACTTTTATTACGACAAAACAAGTTTTACCTTCGAAGAATATTTTTTTTGGTTTCTGATATTAAATAGATTATTACGCATTAATTCATTGTATTAAAGAAAGTTGCCAGATTTACTGGCAGCGTTCATTGTAATGAAACAGTGAACAAAGTTTATTATATATCAATAGTGTCAATACTCATATAGTAGTACCCTATATGTCATTAATCAAATGTCATATAGTACCCTGAATATTTAAAAGACAAATTTTATGTGGTGGAGTCGCTAAGGATATCTCGCTAGTTGCCACGCAATTCTAACAGGCATTAGGTATACAAGAAAAGTATTAAAATTACTACAAAATATGTTAATATCTGATTATTTCCAACGGTTTCGCATACGGAGAATTAAGGTTGAATAATAGTAAAATGGTAGGAAAGCAACAAGAAAATATTTAGAACTTACTTATCGGAATCTAGTATTGTGTTTAACCGGTGGGCTATTGTCAGTACAGTACAATCACCGAATTCGCTTTGTATTGTTTTCTGCAAATATAATAGAAAATCAAGAAATATCAGTTGACATATAATAATATATATATATAATATTATTTATATATTTATATAATATGCATATTTATAACATAAATCTAAGGGGAACTTTTGATCTGAAATTCATGTCACTTAATTTTCTGCCCTAAAAGAAATGAAGTTACAAGAAAATTTTCATGTAAATAAGAACCGAAAAATGGAATTAGAAGATAACAGCTACTTTATGAAAAAGAAAAATAGGAATATTCATTTTGGTCATTTGTAAGTAAGCCGTCCACATACCTGAATCAAATTGTCTGTGTCCAAATCTACAGCACCCGTCGCTTCGTCCAGTATTAAAATTTTAGTTTTTCTGAGCAAGGCACGGGCAAGGCACATTAACTGCATCTGGCCAACGCTGAAATTCTCTCCACCCTCCAAAACTTCGTGATCCAATCCCCTGGGTAATTGCTGTACGTAAGGCTTCAAATGGGCAAGTTCTAAGGCTCTCCACACTTCGTCTTCCGTGTGATTATTGAAAGGATCGAGATTCATTCTAATCGATCCCGAAAAAAGAATTTGATCTTGAGGTATAATTGTCAATCTGAAAGGAACCACCCTCATGAATACCTTAAGCATAATAAAGTTTCTGAATTTACAGAATTCATTCACATTGTTTCCATTACAATCGTTATGAATTAGAAATTAAAAATAGTTTGCATTCTGAATGTATTGAATATTTTTACTATTTTTTCCAACACTTTCTCAATATTTTTCATATTTATTCTTTAGGACTTGATTTGAATCGTTTTTCAGTAAATTTTAAATTAAAGCGAGTGAATTGATATTTAAAAATTGAATTTTATTGGCATTTAAGGACTGATATATAAATTAAACCATTTAAAATAAGTGATTAAAAATATCATAAAAGAAATATTATTCAAGAATCAAGTCATTTTTTAAAATTAATTAATTTTAATTAAATAGTTCTGTTAATCTTAATTAAGTAACATTTAAATTGTTTGAAGAAATAATCAGAAGTAATTTGTTTAAAAAAGCGATACGAATTTGTAAATGATAATTAAATATCTTAAAAATGTAAAAAAAATCTAAAAGAACTAGAAAAAATTAGTTTTGCGCTCCGTCAAAGAGTATCCCTGTATCTATTTTGGCAAATATAACCTCTGATAGTAACTATATGATAATAATCCTAAAAAGAAAAGGCAAGTAAAAGAAATATTTTTTTTCAGTATCGAAACGAAAGAGAAAAAACTTAGAATTACCAAGACATACATCTTTTGACAAGACTGCGCAGTCGTGCAAGATTTTTTTTTTGTCAGAGTTCCATATAAGGATGTACATGATTAGGATGTTGAATATTTAAAACTTTAGGGAAATTAAAGCCCATGATTGTTCAAATTTTTGCAAAGATTCCTACGTACGGTGTATTGGATATTAGTACTACCTCGAGCGTAATTCATGAAGACCCACTTTCGAAATATCGATTCCATCTATAAGTATTTTTCCATGAGCAGCTTCGAGGATTCTAAAAAGAGCCAAAGTCAAACTTGATTTTCCCGCTCCCGTCCTTCCGACGATGCCCACTTTTTCACCTCCTCTAATAAAAAAATTAATACCATGCAAAACCAAATCCAAACCATCTCTGTATCGAACTTGATAATCTATGAACTGGACTTCTCCCTAAAATAAATCCAAATGATACAACATAATAAATTCATTTTACAATAATCAGTGCAGTTACAGAAAGGCAGAAAGATCAAAATGGTAATAAACTAATCCTTTCATAATGATCATGCGCAAACAATCGGGGTCTTAATCTTTGATTCCTTATTTTCTATTTTAGGTCTTGAATACTAATCGATACTTTTGGATACATTAAATTAGAGTAGGAAAGGAAGAATTTATCAAACTGGTCTTTGTGACATTCACTGCCAGATACTTCACAATCATCATATATTATGATTAGTATGACTCATATACAATATTATGTCCAATAATATTAATAGAAAGATTTTTGCTAAAGATCAAGAAAAGTTTGGAAAAAAAAGCAAAGATACCGTAGAAATCGAGGATAAAAGAATATAAAATTATACTTGGGAAACGAAATTAAAAAGGTCTCGTTAACGCCCTCTCATTTGATGACTTTTCCAACATTTCCCATGATATCCAATATCCTAACTTCTATGGTCATACTAAAAGCGAATTAGAAAAACTCTTCTTACCTTTAGCGGCCAGTTTTTGGGTATTTCATAGCAAGAGTTAATCCATGGCGCTTCCTTTGTGACTTCTGCATATTCTTTAATTCTTTCTACAGCAACTATATTAGTTTCGACGTCTGCAATCATTCGAACGAGCCAATTTAAAGTCTGCGTAATTTGCATTGCATAGGTAACAGAGAGACCGACCAGTCCCGAATTAATGTTTTCATTGTCTTTGTTCATGACCGAAAATAAAGCGGAGAAAAATATAATAAAGTTACCAATGGTTTCTAATCTGACTGCCAACCATCTAAAAATAGTATATTATGGAATTAAAATAACATAAAACAGAAAAAAAATAATAACAAGAAATACACACAAGCGAACAAAAGGTGTTATAGTTTTAAGGCCAATATCCATAGATTATTTAATGAGCAAAAAATATACCTGTATGCGATTATGCTCGGATAGGAACAAGTCTGATTAAAATCAACTTTTTCTTCGGATTCTTGTATAAATCTCTGCTGGACGCCGTAAGCCCGTATGGACTGGGTGCCACTGATGGTTTCCTCAAAGTGAGAATAAATAGGACTTCTCGAAACAGATTCTATTCTTTTCAGCTGCCTCGAAGTAGCCACATAAAAGCGTTGTATAAAATAGTAAAGAAATCCGATTGGAATAATAACGACCACAAAAATAGGTGTAATATATGATATCACAACTATCGTTCCAACTACCTGCCAAATAAAATTAGTAAAATTTTTATACAAAAATCATCAGATTCGTATCAAGTTTTGTGCTTAAAGAATAAATTATTTTCAAAAAATAATTATTAATACTGCGTTATAAGCATAATAAAATAAGAATAATATATGTACGTAATAATTATAGAATACAAATAATTACAATAATATTTATAAATTTTTAGCAAAATATGCAAAAATAAGTTATTTTTTAAAAATCAAGCGAAAAATATTGAGAAAAAGAAAAGCTTATTAATAAATTGTATTTCATTTATACAATCTGCGCATGAAATTGATTTAGTTTTCATGCAAAATGGTGAGTTTAATAAGTTTGGTTTCATTAATGTGTTCTGAAAATTAAATATCGCATGCGATAAAACAATTTATTCACAATTCATTTTTGTCAAATTTATCCCAAAGAAGTTCTCCGGTATTATAAAGTTATTTAAATTTTGTGTTTATTTAATCGAGTTACTTGAAATGTTATATCTTTCTCTTGCAAAAGCTCTCGAAGCAGCAGAGCTTTCAATTACACTTATCTTTTGAATTAAGTTCTGAATCAAAAATGTGCTGCAATAGAATCTCCTTTTAAATTAAATCTCGCATCCCTTCAGTCCAATTTGTGCTTGATACGATTTCAACAGTTAAATTCTCAAGAACAAAATTAGAACATCTGAAGAAAATAATCTAATACAAACGCATATAACATTAAATCAAGCCATTATTTATTAACTACTTACTAAAAATCTAATTTAGTGAGTCTGCGAATAAAAATTGAAAATAGTTTCCAAGATAATCAAAGTCCAATCTAATTTAAATAAAAGAAATTTGAAAAATTCGTAATAAATAAAAACGTAGAGATAGGTATCGAGATTTTGTGGGACTTGAAAGGCTAGGAGTATTCAAATTTTTTGATACTTGAAAGTAACATTAAAACTCCAAGTGCTATATTGCAAATGGAACTTTTTATACTTACGAGAAACCTATAATGTTTTCAATCGTCATGCATATTCGTGATAAAAAAAAATGGTAGCAAAGTGAAAATGATGAGTTTCAGAATTTTGACTCTTTTTCAAACAATGTTTTGATAATTCGCAATTACTGGATATTATCAAGGTTTTAAATGTCATTTAAACAAAATTCTATTTATTTAAAAAATAAAATACGATTTCTGTTACCTATAAAGTAAATAGAAGTGAATAGTATCCAAATCCTTTGCTAAAGGGAACAGAACTTTTCACCTGGAATTTATATCGTAAGGAGCTGAAAGACTGCGGAAAACGTAACAAAACACCGAAATTATGTATCCCAAAAAGATATCGGAATTACAGAAAACATAAACGAAAGTAACAAACTAAAACTGATTTACAAAAAATTGTGCATTTATTTATATTCATAAAAGAGCAACAGGCAACAAAATTTGTTAAAAAAATTTATAACATTAAAAATCATCACAGTTCTCAATTTGTCGAAAGATGAAAAGTATCCTCGAGGTACAATCATGCCGCAAAACAAAAAAAACGGCGATTTTGGCCACTTTTTTTTAATTTCTATCTATATATAATCTCACTTAACGTATGAAACCTATTTTTATTTCACATAATAAAACGACACAACAACGCACTAAAGCGACAAATATGTATTTGAAAATTTCGGGCGGGTTTTGATATTTAACTTAGATCATCCATTCAGAATAAATAAAGCTTCACTTAGTTAAACTGACTAGAACTGACGATATTGTTAATAATGAAAAACGAATGTCTGAATGATTTTTGTTAAGAGAAAGAGTTAAAGAAGGAAAAATGTACTTCAATTAAATACATGCATAAAAAGTATGAATTTCCGGTATCTCAAATCTTAAATTAATTTTCAGAAAAAATGTAGCGGAACATTCAGGAACTCGCCGCCACAAAGCTCACCAACTGACGCACATCGGAACAATTCTTCATAACTTTCAGAATCCCCTTTACTCTATATTAAATATCACAAAAGTTGCGGCTTGTTACCTATGTTATTATATAATTTAAGTTTTAATAAATTAAACTTCAATTTAAACTTAAGATTAATGTCGGTTTTAAATAAAAGCGAAAATTATTATTATTATTATTATTATTATTATTATTATTATTCTTGAAACCATCTACATTTTGTCAAATACAGAAAATTTAAAGTTATTTATTACCAGATGATTTGAAGTTTTACAATGGCAGCGTTAATCAATTTCTTATAACATTTTTATAAATTTGAAATTGTTTTTTTCTGCAAATATGATTTTCAAGTAGAAATAAATAGGCAAAGGAAAGCGCATTCCTTAGCAAAATATGAGAGGACAATAGTTCAAATTAATTTTTGTACAAAATGCTACAGTATTAAAAATTGCCTAAACGTCAAAATAAATTTTAATATGGTTTTGAAACATAAAGATTAGAATTGTGATATAATTATAAAGAAAAAATGCCCGGAAATTTTGGACTCAATCAACTTATAAAGAACAAAATTTAATCATAATAAAAAAAATATTTTTTAATTTTAATAAAATAAGCAACTCCTATTAAAAGAATTTTCATAGGCGATTCTTATGATTAGGGAAGACATGATAATCACTGTATGATTCTTATACACAAAGGTCCAACTTATTAATTTTTGCATTCATGACATAAAAGAACTTTGCAATAAGTAATGATCTGAATATAGTGTATGAGAGCATTCATCTTGTAAAATTAGATTTGCAAAATTGATGTATTAAAAACTATATTTAATATTCAAAACTTAAGGTGGCTCTTTTTTTAACTTATAAATAATATAAAACATAAGACCTCCCAAAAGATTTGTCAATATTTTATCTAAATTGAATGAAAATTCAATTTAAATTAGCCGGAAAGAAAAAATATTATAATAAAGACTCAGTTATAAAAGAGCAAAATGGCAATTATAGAATTCAATGATGAAAAAATCGACAAACACCTCGATATCTCTTCCAGTAATCATTAAAGAAAAATGATTAGATACCCGAATTAATTAAAGAACATACGCTGATTATGGAAAAGCGAGAGGTGCCTTTACATTAAAATAATCGATTAAAAAATAGTTACTAACAATGAACAAAAATTTTTTTTCTATTGAAAAGAAATAAGAAGCATACCCCGAAGAAGCAGGTACACCATCCTCTTAATATCATTGGCAATACATTATCTAGCGTGTCTATATCCTTTGAGAATCGATTCAGAATTCGCCCAAGCGGAGTTACATCGAAAAACTCGTTCGGGAAACGCAAAATATTATCGAGCATGTCAGAATGAAGAATTGCAGCCGCATTTACGCTGCCGACGTACAGAAATAATGTTGAAAACAACGTCATCACAACTGTTAAAAGTAATAATTGATATAAAATTAATAATTTTGTTGTTATAAATTGTAATATTTTCTTCAAAGTCAGAAAAATATCATAATTTCATACGATCTAAGAATTAAAAAAATGAAATACCTGAATATCAATAACTTCATTAAATCGAAAATTTAACATAATTATTGGTTTTATGAAATATGAAGTTAAAAAATGTATGCAGCACAAAATTTTTTTAACTAATGGCATTGATTAGAAAAATTGAGAAAGGTAGAGAAAAATGTGATAGTTATGACAAAATAAATATCAGGATTGCAGAAAATTGTAATTTTTAAACGCTTTTAATTTTGATACAATTGTCAAATAAATGTTTGACAATCTAACTGCCAATTTTCTTTCAATTAAAACATGAGTGACTGATCAATATTTTTCAAAAAGAAAGCTGTTTCGATATTTTTTAAATGGAATTTCAGGAATCGCTCATTTCATTAAAACGGTCTAGATAAAAGATCATCCTTCACTTCTGTTGAACAAAGAACTTAATGTTTTCATAAATAAGCTTGATTACGATCAAAATAATTAATTTTTTTTACAGTATTCTTTTCATAATACAATTTAGAAAGTCGCAGTAGCTGAATGTCCAAAGTTGAAGAATTAAGCGATAACTGGAAAACGAAAAATAAAAGCCATATTCAAGATAATTTAAATTTTATTATTGTTGCACTCAGATACTCGATATTCTGGGAAAACATTCTTCCCGATCTAGGTCGAATATATAAATCTGCATTTTGAAACAAAATTTGTTTATGAAAGCCGACGAAGAATTATTGTGGTAAAACAGATCTGCATATTTACGGCTGTACTGACAATAAGACCTATTTCGAACATTTTATTGTAAAAAAAATTAAATTCAATTCGATCAAAATTCATCAAATACATTTAAAAAAATTCGTCCAAATTTACTAAAAATATTACAAAGAGAAAAGAGGAAGATATTTACTTTCATAATTTCACAGACATAAAAAAAACCTTATTACCTTGTCCGATGCCGAGTACACCGTACACGGCCAAATATAAATCTCGTTTTTCAATCGTTGGAATTGTTTCAATCGTGGCATTATCGTTTACCCATTTACTTAGCCAAAAATTAGATCCGATGGAAAAAGCCTGATACAAAATATTCATCACTATAGTGGCAACCGAGAGCCCGATTCCGATAGATTTGAGATAGTGCGCGTACACTCCCCACTTCACCTAAAATCATACTCAGAATAATAAAAATTTAGTCATTAATATCTTTAAATTTACCAGAAATGAATTCTGAGTATCCAGTCATTAGCAAATACAAAAATGTTATACGCCAATTTCTTGTGCATGCTTCATAGTATTAGATCAAATTTGAAAAGAATAATGCTAATTCCGGAAACTTCATTAATTAGCTTATTACTTCCAGAATGTTAAAACAATCTGAAATGTTTCAATTAATTCAAGCGGTATCGTCGCCATTGAATTGAACGGTGACGAAAATGAAAATATCTTTATCTTGTGGAGCTCTGATGTATACTTATCATTTTTTATTACTCAAAAGGCTGAGAGTTGACACGGTCTTAAATTCTAATGATATTTTCAACTGCAAAATACTTACGCTTCCTGTCTCAGCTTTTTCTATTTCTATTAATTTTTGATTGTCTTTTCTTCTCCTGTTTGAACTCGAACTCGGCTTTCCACTTGACCCGTAATTATTTCCTTCTCCTTTCATATCGAAGTTGCTGCTGGCAGACATCCGCCTTTCTGTTGATCCATTTTCGCTTCTTGATTCCGAAATCTGCCTTTGAATTTCTTTTAATAATTCTGCTCCCATGGAATCTTCCAAATGAGTTTTAATTTCCTAAATATAAATTCATAATCTTCATATATAAAAGCAATTTAATAAAAAAGGCATGTAATGGTCCTTCGCTATTTTCGAAAGACACGTTTCTGCCTTCTCACATAAGAATTGCTTTTTTTTTTATTCATTCAGATTCGGACCCTATTTAATTTACAAATAAATCTTAAGTGGAACTGCTCTCTGAATATCAGTTTTTTCCCATATTCCTAATATATTTTATCCATATAGAATGAATAATAAGTAACCGATTTGCTATGAATCTATTTCGTTGTTCTGGTTTTGCTTTTCAACTGCAAGTTCAATTTTGAGCAATTGACATACCAATTAAATAATACGTCTAAAATTTTATCTCGCATTATATGCTCACAAATAAATGAAATTGTGAAATATTTCCCTACTCAGGCATAGTTACAACCGAAAGACATAACAGTCTAAAAGCTAATAGATCTTTGCATTATAAATCGTCTGTCAAAAGAATTGAGAAGGTTCTACTTTTTAATGCGCCGCCTCATCGAAAGCCAAAAGTTAGCAAGATCTGACTTACGATTAAATCCTTTCTTTTGTTAATCGCGACATGGATATGTCACTGTGTGTTATGCATATATCTTTGATTTTTTACTAACAATACTTTTGTATATCTTCAAATTTAAATCTTAATTATAGTATGAATATAAATCTCATTATAATATGACTTTTTTAGTCTTAATTTTTCTTAGCTTTTTATAACAACATCCGGTTTTGCTATTTAATATATATGAAATCTGACTAACACATAAAATCGTTCGCCGAAATTAAAGATCAAAAAATATATTTTATAAGTTCAGTAGTAAGAAATTGCAATGAGACTTCATAAAATATAAAGGAGATATATAAGTCTACATAATAAAAATGAAGAAGAAAGATAAACCTACCTCGAGTTCTAGATCCGGATCCTCTTTTTCACGTAAATGTTGAATTAAAAATTCGGCAAAAGCTCCTTTTTTGTCCAGAAGCTCCTTATAACTTCCTACTTCAGATATTTCTCCATTATACAAAACAACAATGACATCCACTTCAGATAAAAATGTAATACTGTTGGTGATAAGAACGCGTGTTTTATGCCTTAAAATCCCTGAAGGCCCCAATACCTTTTCAAAAATATGTTTGCCAACGTGCGAGTCCACTGCCGATAGGGGATCATCAAGAAAGTAAATATCAGAATTATTATACACTGCCCGAGCAAGGCTTACTCTTTGTTTCTGACCACCTGATAAATTGATGCCTATAACAAACAAACAGTAGTTTTAATAAAGGCAAAAATTAAAATAATTTAAAGAGAATCTCAAGAGGCTTCGTTTTTCAATTTCATCTCAGCTACTTCTTCAAAAATGATTGCGAAAGTAACAATATTTCGACAATTTATTTTAAGAAATTATCAAATGAAAAAAATAAGAGCTATTTTATAGATTTTTAGAATGAGGCTTTGGAATCTATAGCGTCAGAATTCGTGTTGTTGATAATATTACTAACTGATTATTTTTTGCCATCAAATTTAAATCATTTCGCTTCTTGCATCCCATATGCTATAAACTTGTACAAACAACAAATATGAGACTGATTAAAGCTTAATTTCGATATATCTCGGCTACGATTAATAGTTAAGTCGTCGCGGGGGGAAGAGAAATTTTCTTTAATTCCTTAACCTCAATATGTTTCTGTTTTCATTTTTATTCATACTTTATTGTTCCAATCGTAAAGTCACCGTCCAAGTGTGACGAAAAAAATTTCAATTTTATCTAAATTTTAATATTGTTCAAGGAAAGATGTTATCACAAAAAGTACAAAATGTCTTTTTTTACTAACCTTTCTCTCCGATTTCAGTACGATCACCTGCTGGTAACATGTCCAAATCTTGCTTTAGAGCACAAGCATCTATCACACTTTTATATATTTTCCCATCTAATGGTTTCCCGAAGATAATATTATCTCGAAGAGAAGCATTTTGTATCCAGGCCTGCTGCGGGACATAGGAAATAGTTCCCTTAGTATTGACTCTTCCACTGATTTTCTCCATTTCGCCCAAAAAAGCAGATATAATAGAACTTTTTCCTGAAGCTACGACCCCTACAATAGCGACAAGTTGTCCTTGCTTCACAGCTAGATTAATATTTCTCAAGGTGGGTTTTTCATCCGGACTCCAAGTAAAAGTGCCATTTTCGATCAATAATGCAGACGCTGTAAGAAAAATCGACACAAAACTAGCACAAATTTTTACATGGAGGGAACGGAGTTACATTAATAATTGCAGAAACTCATAAAAAAAAGTAATTTTTCAACAATATCATTTAGTTTTCTTAATTTCTTCTTTAAACAAAGTACCTGAGATATTTACAGCATTTATAACTTAACTGAATATGACATATATCTACACAAAATTATAAAAATAAATTTTATAAACGAAATTAAATACTCAAAACTGAGTGTTCTAACGTTTAACGTAAAGGAAATTAAAGAGAAAAAAAACAAATAATTAAAAATAAATAGACCGAGACAGTAAGAAACAAAAATAATTCTATCAAAAGTTGAAAAATTAAACGTTAAATGAGTTAATTTTCAATATTTTCTAGTATCAGTTCAATATTGGCAAGAAATCAATGTAATATTCTGAGATTTATATAGTGACAACTTTAAGAATGATGAATTCCAAAAGTAATTTGCATGTTTGTTTAATTTGTTTCCTCACATGTGTTATGAATTAAATGTCAAAATTTGAATATTCAAAGCAATTCAAATAAAACGAAATTTTTAAAAAAATATGATTATTTTATGTTCAAGTGATTTGTCGTTTCCTTAACAGTAATCCATATTTCCAAATACCGACAATAATTCATGAAAGAGCAAACGCAATAAGAATGATGCAGACACAGAAGGATAAAGGGAAAGCACAGGCAAGAAACAATACTAAAATATGAGGCTGAAATAATAGAAAAATATTTTATAAGTTAACTTTTGAGAATAGTTTTTACTTTTAATCTGAATCAGCTAAATAGTGAATGTGCCAAATACTGTGAAATTCAGCTAAATAATTAAGAAACATCAGTGTTCCAAAGCATCTGTAAACTATTTAAACTTTTATAACAACGATATGAACAAAATAAAAAGTTAAATATGTATGATTCCCAATCAATTTTTAAAATCTTTTTCAATATGAGGCCCTTAAGGCGGCTAAGATCCACTGGACTTCCATACGTTATCTTATCTCAATAAAATAATAAACGATAGTTGGTTTCATTATCCGAAATTTAACTTTGTGTTTTTGTAAATCAAATTCGCATATCACCAAAACCTAACCTATCAAAACAGGTTATGTAGTAGAGCTGTAAACGAAAGTAGAAAACACAAGCCGCAAGAGAAGCACACCAGGTACTCACGCTCGAATTCATCGTGGGAAACGTTCCCAGAATCCACCTCGCTGGAATTCATGAAGTCCACAATTCGTTTCATGGACACCGATACCTGAAATGAGATCAAAAATGTTCTTTAATTACATGAACGAGAAATCACTATTCTCCATCTCTGACTGACCTACTAAAATTGAAAACATTATGGAATACAAATTTTTTTATATTTTTTTTATTTTGTTAATTTTGGTTTTTAAAAAAGTGTTTTTTCTCATTCATGTAAGTGTTAAATGCATTCAGCCATTAAATCATGTATAGATAATTGGATTAACATATTGTGTATCCTATCACAAACTCTTCTGGATTTAAACGCTATTAATGATATATGACCAAAAGTTGATTAATGAAATCTTGTAGGAATAAATTTATTTTTCGGACTGCTAAAAATGTCTACATTTCAAAACTCGTATAAAAGTCAAATATTATCAATTGATTTTAACAATTCAGTCATAATATAACACCTAACAGAGTAAATTGACAATCCGCCTATACCGTAAATAAAAATTCCCAAAATTTATATATTTCAAAAAATACTTTGTACAATATTACATCACATGAATATATTTTTTATACTGCTTTAACACCTGATAAATAAAATGAAAAAATTAAAATGAATAATGTTTAAAGGAAAAAAATATTAGAATTCATCAAAATTAATGATTTGCTAATCACTCAAATTAACTTTTACATGATTACTGTTCACATAAGTTTAAAATCCTAACACTAACTTAAACACTATTTTTGAATATAAAACTAATTTCCCTTAAATAAAATTAATGAATAATCTAAAAATATGAATAATATTATCATAAGAACTAGATTTATTTATTTACCATTTAGCTATGCAATAATTTATAATAATTATTTAAACTTGAAAAAGTCCTGACATATGGGAAAGAAAAATAATAATTTCGAAAAAATGAAAAGAATACACAATTCTTCCACAAAGTTTCTTAGCCATCAAATGCCAGAATTCTAGAAAAAATATTATAAATGCAATAAGAACCTATAAAAGTAGAGCATTCCTAAATTTTATAGCACATGAATATAATTACAAGATATAATTTAAAAGATGACAATAAAATTGATGGAACAAAATTATTGAACTATTCCGAATCTTAAGTGGAAATAAGAATACTATGTATATGTAATGGTTTTTGAATTCAAGATAAAATCTACAATATTCGAATTAAATGAATATAAAAAGTTTGAAACTTATAGAGAAAATTATAATTTTTCTAGTTGACTCATTTATATGTACATTGTTTATTTTGATGATTATATGTATCAATTTTTTTTCTTCATTTTGATATTTAATGATTTGCATTTTAGTTTAATCAAAAATACAAGTCTCTTATTTTTGTCTATGTTTTTAGGATTTACATTTATGTGTTATTTATTAATACAATGATTTTTTTTCAAAATAAAAAATATTTTTTCTAGGTCGTGGATTAGGATATATTTCATAATCAATTAGATTTAATAAAAATTTAATTTTAGTTGTTTAAATTTTGATTCCAGCTAATTTTACGATAACGTTTTAATCTTGTTTTCGTTATAAATAAAAATAAACAAAAATTGTAATATGATCTTTACTTTAAAATTAAATTTATTGTAAAGCAATTTTAATGTTGGATATTTAACGTTTTCTATAAATTATATTAATAGATATATAACTATAGATTATATTAATATAGATAATATAGTTGTAATATAGATTATATTAATAAATATATATATAATTTAGAATTTAATTTAATAAAATAAAACTAAATATATAATATTTGGCCATTTTTCTTATTGGTCGTTGTGTAGAAAATTTTTGAAAAACTCATGGTACATAAGACAATATTATTTTTTTTAATGTAATAAATCTAACATTTTTTGAGAAAGTGTAAATTAATTAATTTCTTATTATCTGTGTGATAAAATCGAACGACAGATAGTACATACAGCTTTAAATACAATACTATCCATTGAAAACTTTAGCACTTATTAACAAAATATTTATAATATATTTTAATTTACTTAATTTATTCTTTACCAGTATTCCCTTTTCCTTTTAAAACTGAAAATCCCAGTAATGTTTTAAAATAATAAATATTTTATTGGACTTATAATTTTATAGTAATCTTCAGGTATATAGAATAAAATTTATATTTTAGATAGATTAGGTTGTAACTTATAAATAGTCAAAAATTTGTCTGGAGGAATGAAAACATTTTCTACAAAGCATGAAACTCAAGTTTTTGAATTAGATTTTCAAAGGTTAATTCATTGGAAAAAACTAACAAGCTAATAAAAGATAAGAATCAAATTAAATTGATTTTATTAATCTAAAACAATATGGAAAAAAATGCACTAACCTGAATCACGCTGGAAATCATCATCGGTAACATAGACAGCGGAAATCGTAAAATGTTGAATAACGAAAGTGCAACGAAAGCTTTCTTTGTATCCAAAACGTTTTCTTCATTAGATAATACGTATGTCGCAAAAGTAACCAACGAAACCTGTTAAGATATAATAATAATAATAATAATAATTAATGTTGAATAATAGCAGTGTTAAATATGATGATCTAAACATTTCAAATCTATCGCATTTCAGCAGAGATCAAATGTTCATCGTTATATTTCGCGAAATTCGCCCTGTTTCAAATTATTTTGCTCTACTGGAAATTTCTAATGAAGAAAAAATATTCGCATTATAAATTTTTGATAAAATGTAAATAATTCACAAAACATTAATTCAAAGAGAAATACTGCATAGAACGCAAAATGCCACAAAAATTAGATGCGTAAAGAATATTTAACTTCAAAAATGTAAAATTAATTGTTATTAAGTTTGCGCTTCGTGAAAATTTTCAGAAATCTCAAGTCAGAAGTGACTTTTCGAAGTGGTAACATATAAGAAACCAGATTTAAAAATTGTAGACAATATTAGAAATACATATTTAACATCTATTACTTTCATAAACACATTATGAAAAATGAAATTAAGGTGTGAATAAAGAAAACTCAAAATGGGTTATTTTATTATTCGATTGGCATCGGAAAGAAAACCATGAAATACGAGAGCTCTTCAGCTAAAGGACAATGCCTGCTAACTTCAATTTTAAAATAATTCACGTTCAAAAATAAATTACAAACAACAAAAATTATTTAAAACAAAACGAGAACATCAAAATCGATTCAATCTATTCAGAGGTGTAGATTTTAAAGAGTCATTTATTCAAAATCTAATTCATGAAACTTAGCATGGATAGTAAAAGCTGAAGATTAAACATAATTAATAATGTTAACTGAAAGATGTGCGTGAGAACAGGAAGTATAATACTGTACCAAGAATGGTGCGCACAACCAAATAAAGTTTGATCCAGCATTAAAATAAGCGATTTTTTTAAGTACTTGAATCTCTTTTCTTCTTATTTTTAATATTTGATCTTGAAAAGATGGTTCCCAGGCATATAATTTAATTATTTTAATTCCACTGAGAATCTCATTCATTAATTTTACTCTTTCATCTTTATGTTTCATTTGTTGAATTTGAAATACTTTCATTTTGCTGGCCAAAACTCCGTTAACGGGTATAAGAATAATCATAACGGCAACGCCGGCTAGCGCCGAAGGACCTAAGGGAATAATATCTTAATAAATATTCACAAGTATAAGAAAAAATTAATGCTAAAAAATATCTAATCAAATATATTAAATATCACCTAACAATCCCCAGAGGAAGTATAGAGCTAAAGAAATTTGAAAAGGTGCAGACCAAATCATGTTTAGATAAGAAGTCAAATCCATGAACCTCTGAGCATCGACGGACATTAAATTAACTATTTCGCCTATAGTCGATTCTTTTCTAGATGCGTATGACATTCTTAAAGCTTTTCTGTATATCACTGATATCAAAGAAGTTCGTATACGTAAACCAATTAAAAACATCCGATGAAAATACTGCGACAAAACTATCGTTTGTATCATGGCTGCTAGAAGCATAAGAGTAGCATAGAAATAACCTTTCCAGCTGGCTTCGTTGCTCTGTATGAAGCCTGTAAATATACAAAAGAAAAGATTTAAAATTTAAAAAATTAATATGTTATATTGGAAAAAGATTTATTATAAATAAAAATTTAAAAATGAAATATTAATTAAAAATGAGAACCTGAATAAAAATAATGGTTCTTACTCTTTTCCATAGATAATAGTTATTGGTTTTTACGATCATAGAAAAATGTCGTTGGTTCCCATCTATGCGCTTTCATCTGAATAATGTCAATTGTACTTTACAATTAAATCTATCTTCAGATTTTAATTTTTCTGGTTAAAAACATATCAGGTGCAAAAATTACTCTTTTTTAGTAATAAAACTTATTTTTACTATGCAAAAAAATTAAGGGAAGTTTTAAGATTTAAAACATGAATTTTTTAATTTTCACTTCAAAAATTTCGTCACAGAGTATAGATTTCTTTGTTTTAACTTGCTTTCGCAATTAGAAAACTAAAAATCTTGTAAATGGCTAATGAATTTATTTGATATTTCAGTTCGCTGATAGGTTTAAATGCTCGCACCACAAATATTACGCGAAAGAAGAGCAGAAATTTTTTTTAAACTTATAGAAGCCTTTTAAATTATAATCTACTAGAAGAATGTTAATTATTAAAGCTAATTATATGAAAATTATTCACAAAAATTAGCGTTTCATTACAGAAATAAAATAAAAAACTGCATTATTTGCTTCATTAATAATTTTATTTTACTAAACAAATTCGCTATTTTTGAGAAAATAGATCTCCCGAATTCGAAAGCGAGGATAATTAGAAACTTAATTCTCCAAGATTATTAAGACAAATAAAAAATCCTTGGACTATAAATTTAAAAATATAAAGGCACGAAACTCACCTATAACTAAATTCAATAAATATGGATTAACAAATGTGAGACAGTCATTAAAAAATTTTAATAATGCTCCGAAAATAAAAGTTGATCCAAAAGTTTTGCAAATAGCATTCAAAAAGGACATAGTCGATTTCTTGAGATTTTCCCGTCCAGCAGATAATTCAACATTGTTCCGTTTTCTGGAATACGATGCTTTTCCATCAGAAGATCTGAAATAATAAGTTTTCAACAGATGTCTTATTTTTGAAACTAAGAATAATTTTTCTGACGAATAATTAATCTAAATGTTACTCTATTCCAAAAATTTATCTAAGTTCACAAGTCGTTGACCATTTTGACATTTATCTAGTGATTACTATAATACAAAAAATAAGAGGCTGCGAAAAACGTTTTTTCTAGTGACCTCGAAATTCATTTTTCCTTTGAGGATTCTGCAGTAAAATTACGAAAAAAAATTACGACTCCTTTTTTTATTCTCTCGAAAATATTCATTAAGGTTTTTTCATAAACTGAATTATAAGCGAAGTCGCAGTTAAACCCAATTTAAAATGAAATGAGACGAAGTCTTCAGCATGGGATTTCGATTTTTCCGTGGTATGATTAAAATTAGAATCCAAGTATATTTTCTAAATGTTCTCACTTTCTTTTTTATTTACATAATCTTATTTTTAAAAGTAAAATCATGTATTAACTATGTGTACAGCATAAGCAACAATCAACATTACAATATAGGCAATAAGAACTAAATCGTTTGTTAGGTCTTCAAATTTTTGAGATTACACGTATATTTATATGCCACAATTTCCAGACAAATTTCATCTATTACCAATCCGAATCTCTTCGACCCACCTTAAGAACTAGCTTTAACTATCTTAAGTTATGAACTTAAGGGTGTTAAGTTATGAACGTAGATGAATAAGAACTCGTTGTCAGTCCTTATGCAAACATCGATTTATAAATTAATTTTACAGATATATATAAATTACGTGAGCAGTGCAGCGTCAATCAAGCTATTAAATTGGGCATGACCATTTTCAATATCCTTTTACTAAACGTTTTTACTTTCAAATAAAGTACAAAAAACTTAACAGTTAGTACAGTAACTAACTTAACTAACTAAGTACTTAACTAACTTACAGTTAGTTAAGTAACAACTTAAGTACTTAACAAATATCAGTAAATAGTATGTCAAATAATTCGTTCGAAAAGCAAATTTTTATTCATCAGCGAAACTCACTTTCTAACTTTTTCCACTGATTTATCCCAATTTTTACTGAATTTTGATGCAATCTCTCGGGCCGTTTCCTCCCAATTCATCGACCATAAATCTTTGGATTCCAACGGTTTTCGAAAACCTTGCCATACGAATTTATCGAACCACGAGTAAGTCAATCTAGACAAAAATGAAGACATTTGTTCGGGGCAAGGATTCTGAGAAGAAAGAATATGTAAAACATAGTTTTTAATAAAAACATAACGAACTTTATGGAATAGCATCATGAGATTTACCAGGATCTGCCGAAAGCGAGAAATTTAATAGATTTGACATAATACTGTGTTATTGTAATCGTTTTGTCAATAGAATTCATTTGATGATATGAGATCGGATTTTCATGCTGTAATAAAAATTCTTGAGCCTTTTAAAAAAAGAAGCTCAAACTCCCTCACATTTGGAGTATTTTTTTTGCGTGAAATTTTGAAAATTTTTTATTAGTTAAATTTATGATTATCAATCTTTTAGAAAAAATATTTCCATCTTCTTCATTTTTTCTAAAACTAGCAAAATTCATAGCCAAGCTTTCGGCAGAAAATCTCAACTGATTCCAAAACTGGGATTACTAAAGAGTACAATAACGAATGGACTATAATTTTTTAAACTTTCCTAATCTACCTTAACAACAGGATGCTGCGAATAAAGCGGAGCTTTATCTGCAAAACAATTTAAAAAAAATTCCAAAATCACGAAAATGTAGTAAACCATATAACTAATAAATTGATAACTGGAAGAATAATTGATATTCTCTTTGTTTCTAGTCGCTTTAAGTAACTCGGATCGAAATTGAAAAACTCCGCAAACAGTCAGCAGCAGCCAAAAGAAGAAAAGAATTCCTGAAGATACTAATCCATTTCTTCGGTTCATAATTAGGAAAACTCCAGATAAGCACTAGAAAGATATTGAACAAATTTACTTTTTGTCAAATAATAATTTCACGTATTTTTCATTATCAATTCAATTCAATTTATAACAAAAAGTTATTTTAAATAATAAGTTTGGTTCTATGTCAAATGCGACTTTTACATTTAAAACGTTTTGTTTAGAAAAGAAAATCTATTTACTTACCAAAGTAAGAAAGAGAACAAGAGGTGACCAAAAACTAACAGGATAAACCTTGACATTCACTTGATATTTCAAGTATATAGCATATCCGATGTCGCTAATGCAAACGACCGATAATGAGATAATCAGCAACAACTTAGAAATGTTCAGAAGACTCCAAGGCACATTTCTCGATTTATTTCGTTTCAGGTAATAGATTCCCAAAGGTGTGAATAACCATAGTAGCGCACAAGGAATCCATATCAAAATGGTTCTCTCAAAACAGAATGTGAGATCAGGGTCTGTCGTATTCCAAGACAATGTCGAATTCTGAAAGAATTATTTCAAAAAATTAATCAAAAAATAAAAGATTAATGGAATTCGTTTGTTAAAGAAAAGTGTAAGGTCGAGATCAAGATTAGTCTTTAGTATTTATCAGCTCTTTCACGCTGATCGCGTTGAAAAGTTTAAAATCAATATAAAAAACTTCAAGATAAATGGTTTTATCAATAATAAAATACTGCAATTGATTGCTGAAAAATATTATAATAAAATCATGCTTTCAGACCGACGTGAATATTTTTAGCTTTTAACTTAATGAATGTGTTCCTAATGGAAAAGCTATAGAAATCGGAACAAGCTTAATAAATCCGAATCTAATATTCTTATTATTCTTTGAAAGGTCATTTATTCATCAGATGAAAAAATTTTTGGTTTCTACCTAAAGCTGCCGAACTTAGTGGGAAATGAAAATCAAATATAAAATATATTACGTAATCAAAAAACTGCTCTAATTTTTTCACATAAGAAAAGGATTTGAAAAAAGACAAAAAACCTGGGGACTTAACTGTAGCCCCTAATACCCGACTATATTTGAAGGCTTTATCATCTGAGCTTTCGCGAGCAGCTTCTCATAATCTTATTGATTAGATGATCTCGAATTTAAAGTTTGGGATGCGAGTCAATCACTAATTCAACTCTCCACAGGGAAGAAAGTTTATGTAAGTGGACACATTTCCGTAGAGACGAGAAAGCTTTTCTTCAAATATCTAAACCAAAAATTTTTTATGCTCTGTAATATATTAAATGCATTCCATATAAGGTAGGATCACGAAATCGTGACTATCATATTGAAAATCAATTATCAAACATTTATCTTATCTAAACTAAATGATAGGTACGAACAATATCGTAAACATGTTTGAGATTAATTCTAAATTATTTAAAGATAAACAAATCAAAACAATTTTACCATACTTTCGAAGGATTCCTCATACACGAGATTTTATCTTTTGCCACTCAAAATTAATTGATTTTGAATAACACTAATATTTACAATACGCAATAAATAAAACCGTTGAATAAAATAATAAATATATAATAATTTTTCATTTGAATAAGAAAAAACCGTTGCAGACAATGCAAAGAAAATGTGGAGGAGAACAAAGGGAATAAACAAGCCGCTCCAGGCTTTAATGAATAATGAAATTAAAACTATCTGCTTAAACAAAAAAGTTTATAAATCATTTTAAACGAACTTTTTTTTATAAACCTAAGAAGCAGACTTTAGTTTGGTTAAATTTTATTAACGAGAGACAGAAATGACTACAGCCATGAATTTATAAGCAAAAATTATAAAATTGATGCGATTTTTTTCTAAAAAAATTTGAGATAGGCTGAAGTTCTGTCCTATTGCTACTCTCCTCTAGTCTTTTTTTCTATTTTTTTCCGTTCCAATAAAATTTAGCTTTCCAGAACTTATACTGAAAACTTTTAAGCATAAATAAATTTTTTCTTTTTAGAAAACAATATATTGATTGGAATCATAATTAAGCTATCATATATTTTACTATTTTATTTACTTTTTTTATTTTAAATTGCTCCTCTTATTTTCATCCTCAATTTTAATTTTAAGATTTTTTTTTGGCTAAAATTACGGCTCGAGCTTTTCTTCTTCATATTGCTTTTTATCGTAAAAACCTCTTTCAGAAAATTCATTGACAACATTTTTGTTTCATTATCAAGAAAAATTTTTTCATTATAAAAGAAAGTGCGCTGCAAATTTTTAGTTTCTAAAACAGAAAGTACAAAAGGCAAATCCTTGATTTTATAAGCTTCCATTCCCTTTTAAAATTTCACATTTTTTTTGCAGATTAAAATTTCTTACTTTAATTGGTATAAAGGCAATTATAAGATAATTTGTCTCCAATCGAATTCGATAAATATTTTAAAGCTTCTAAAAAATCTATTCAATATTTTTGATTTCAAAATCAAAAGCTCAGATTTTGCAGATTTTTTTTCAAATCTTTCCACTAGGATCAAGATTCTTAAAACTTCTTTCAATCTTGCTTGAAATTTACTCTTGATCAAAAAAGTCAAATTTTTTGAGTGTCTTTGTCATGTTGAACTATTTAAAATCCCATAATATAAAATGTTAAAACGCGAAATTCACAATCACACAAAATATTCCCATAAATAGGCGAAATTATTTTAAATCAATACGTTCATTAATTTTTTATTTTTTTATCATCGGTTTAAATATTTTATTCCCGTTACAGTTTTGCAATACGGATTTTAACCAAATAATATTTTGATAAAATCTCATTAATGAAACCGCTTAAAATATTAGGTAGCTAATGAATTAAAAACATTTTGTTTTCTTTTATCATTATTTGTGTGTAATCTGTTACTTTTCTTGACCCTTGAATGAAATTTGTATTTTGATTCTACGAATTCTTTAACAAAATTTCTCGTCTTGTTTTAATATTTACAAGGGCAACAATAAATCACTGACTAAACGTTCTGCAGGGCTTAATAATTCAGATTAAATTCTGAATCACTTGTTACACGAATTCCTCACTTCATTATTATACAGATTTAAATCTAATTTTGAAAAAAATAAATGTAAGATTTCGGAATAGTTAATATTTGTATCGTTGTAAGCATTACATATTCCACACATGGATAAATTTAATACACGATGGACTTTTTCTTCTTTATTATTACGAACCAAATTTAACTATTTTAAAAATAAAAAATTAGAAAATATACTTTTTTCAATAAAATTAATAAAATATGTATTTTACAAAAATATTTGTTTAGAAGTCTACACAATCAAAACGCATTATTAATAATAGAAAGGAAGAAAAATTTCTTAGTATCAAATTATGTAAATTTTTAGAAGTTAAAGAAATTAATGTAATCCTTCATCAAGATATTTATCTCCGATCTCTTAATGCAAAAAAAAATTAATTTTAATAATTATTCAATTTTTATATTGTAATCGAGATTGACAATGCAATAGAATAATTATTCGTTCATAACAATGTTTTATAATAAATTATTTCATTTTATTATATCTCATTTAATCTCAAATGAATTTCAATGAATATTAACTCAATATGAAGGATGAAACAGTTTTAATTATTTTACTGTTATTTATTTACCACGATATTAATAATAATAATAATAATAATAATAATAATAATAATAATAATAATAATAATAATAATGTCTTCAAGCATATATAATAAGCAATATCACCAGCAGAATTATTAAAATTAAAATAGTGCCTGAAGTAATGGGCAATGATGAAATCTGAAAATAAAGAAACATGATAATTAAAAATAACTACAACAATATGATCTGACTACTCATTCACAGTAATATAAGCATAAATATCAAGTAACGATAAAATCAAGATCTTTCCTGATAATCTTACTATAAAAGAAAACACATTAAACTTTAATTCAAACTGTATGATTTTTATTGCTTTTATAAAATAATTATGAAGTTTATTTTAAATGCCAAAATAAAGGTAAAAATTATTTAAATTCTATTTATACAGCATTTTGAGGATCATAAATTTATGTCAAAAACAAAAAGATATAACTATTGATAATAATGTTTTCGCATTTTATGTGAAATAATTAGTTTTTATTAAAAACAATTTTTAAAAATATTCTAAAGTTTATTACTAATTCTTTCAATATGTTTATCGTCATTATTTTATGTTCAACCGTACTATTCACTGGAAAAGCTCAAAAGCTCAGAAATTTTGAAATTTTAAATAAAAAATAAAAAAATTTTAAAACTCATTTCAGTATTTTCTGCCTCCGAGTATAAGTTGGCAGACTTCTTCCAAAACTGTATAAATTGATATTTTGGCTTTAAAAAATGAAGTAAAATTCTGTTAATGAAAAGAAATCTTTATTTCAATAGAGAATTAAAATAAAATATTAAAAAATAACATATTAAAAACCAAAATTTTAACAGCCATTTATAGGTAATTATCGTACATTTACCATCTTAAAATTACATTATTAAAATGTTTAGCTTAAATATTTAATTATTACTAAAATTAATTAATAGTTACGCTAATATGAATGCTTTAAACTTTAAAAAGCAGAAAACAAAACGATTTGTATTGAAAACAATGTAAAAAATTCTTGTAACTCGAGCATATGTAATATTTGGTGTGCTACGATTTCGATGGTTCAAAATTGGCAAATATTTTATTCTATTGCCATAAAAGATTATTTAGGATTAGTAAATCGATCTTAGGTATATAGATTTATTTGAAAGTTTAAGGCATTGATATAAATAAAACCCTACTCTAAAAAAGGCAGATTAAAAACAAAAATTTACAAATCTTTTTTTTTAAGTAAATTCTTACCTATTTCCCGTTCAAAAGATCTGTTCCATGGGATTAACACGGATTTGATTCTATGTGAATATTCTAAAACCAATTTAGAATTGGTAAAAAAGCAATCAATATTTATTATAAAAGTTTGTGAACACAGATTTGAGTTTTGCAAAACAGCCTTTTCAAATTTGCAAACTATTCAACCCTGATTTTCTTAAATTGGTATTTAAAAAAGGGGAAGATTTGTAAAATTATTGAAAATTTTTGTAAAACAGAGCTAAATTAAGATGCTAAATGGCACCAGACAAGTTCATTAAGTTTACCAGATTTATAATATTTCAGAGAATATCTTAAAAGGGTCAATATGAAACTTAGTCTATCAAGATTTTTATATCATGACTTCGTAATTCAGAGAAAGAATTATAAACATTATGATGGGTTATTTTAAAAAGACGGACTAGTGAGTGTTAAAAAATTCAACAAAGTTCTAAAACGCGAGAAGTATTTGAAATAGCGACAAAATTCTGAATTTTCTGCTGCGAGAATTGCTATATAAAAGTTAGATATAAAAATAAATATAGCGCTATTGACTTTTTAGAAAGAACTGTTCATATTAATAATATGCACTCTTAAAGTCATCTTTCTTCATTTGCCAGTTCCACTTTATTCTAGATCTTTGGATATATTTTGTGTCAATTGAAGGAAAGATCAACAGTTTAATAAAAACCATTTGATTTGATCAATTTTCATTTTCAAAGTCTGAAAAATTTTTATCACAAATTAATAGAAACTTCAGTTAAATTATCATAAAATATAAAATTGAAATTAAAATAATATTAATTAGATCTAATTAATTAAACGCCTAAAAGTAAGACACAATTTTATAATGCATTGATGAACGACTGGCATGGAATCTTTCATCTATTAACCGCATAAGGAGCATTGTTGAAATCTTTTTTCGTGAACAATCATATGTAAATCAGATCATTTATAATGAACAATATAATAGTTCTACCTTCATAATCGAAAATATTCGTGTTAGTTTAGTTAATAATAACAATTTTGTTTTAAATTATTTGTCATTATTTGTTTATATGCATATAACATTTTTGATATTACGTATCCAAAGTGATTCTCCTTTGCATATTTAATAGCTAGCTAATGATTATAATACTTTCCGCTGTTTTGATTTACTTTAGATAAAATGGCATCTTCTGATGCAGTTAATTATTTTTAAAACAAGAAAGGAATTTAGCCGTCACGTAATGTATTTATACAAAAATTAAATTAAAAAAATTAAATAAATTTTTAAAAATTAAAAAAAATTTCCTAAGGGCGCTCCCTAAAGAATTCAATTTCTTTTCCACACTAAATGACTATGAATCAGAATATGCAAATTTAACTTCATTTTCAAAAGTAAATATTGATAAACTTTTATATATTATTCAACACCCCGTCCAGAAGTAGTCAATAAACATTACCGCTTTTTGCCAACTAAAAAATTTTTGAAATTTGCTTTTTAGAATGTTCATATTAATCATCAAATGAAATGTTGCTGATATCATAATGGCTCAAGCGGTTTTTGCAGATTATTTAAAAATCTGTGTTTATTAAGTCATGTGAATTTAAATTATTCTTTTACACAAAAATAATACACCCCTAATGAACATATTTACATTTTAAAATAAAATTTAAAAATTCTTAGAAAATATTAATACAAAAAAAGAATGAGCTTTAAATCATGGTAGTGGATTTCACCAACGAAGAATAGGCTTTCATTCACTTTTCAGACGCACTCATAAATTTTTTAAAAATATTTATATTACTTAAATAGGCAAGAATTTTTGCCCATCCATCAAATTCACTGATAATTAACTCTCCTTCCTACTTTAAGAACTCTCCAAATTCACTGCAGTGGCTTATCCAATTTTCGCAATAATTATTTAATATCTTCAACTTATAGGTTTCCTTCAATTGCGTTTAAAGACGCCTGTCAAACTCTGAGCACCATCAAAAATGATTCATATTTGAATCAATAATGAGATCTTCAGGAGACTTTTTTGTAGTTTAAGTATTATATATTCTACAGCCTGACTTAAAGAATAAAACCATAACCGTCATGATATTGTTTATGATTTCGGTGTCAAAAAAGACAATTTATTTTAAAAATGTTGTCTTTATAAAAGTGTTTAAAATTGAAAGACATTTGCTGCCCGAAATTCAAGTTCAATTCAGAGACAAATCAAAAACTTTTGAAAATTATTTAAGACATTGTGCAATTGACTGAAAAGCTCTTTATTGTGTCCATATTTTTCCAAGCCGAATAAATTTTTACAGTACGATTTAAACATCTGTATGATCAAACATATGAGTAATTACCTCTGATTTTGAAATATTTCTCGTCTTCAAAAACTTTTTCTTAATTACAAACTAAAATCTATTATATGCTACATTACATATTAAAATCTATTGTGCAACTTCTTAAAAAAAATATAAAGTGAATAAAAAAAATATTAATAAAACATAGTCATGAAAAGCATAGATGTTGTTAATGAAAATACGGGAATTTGATCACAAGTAAATTTCAGCAATATTAGAAAAATAAGCCCTCGTTACTCAAGCTGCTCTTCGAATGACAGGTAAAATAATGACATGTCTCATTAAAATTTTCTCTCTCTCGTATTATGGCCCGGACCATATGCAAATGCAAACATTAAAACTTATGTTGTAAATAGGATGTCTATCAGCATATGACTTTCATGTTATCTCGCAACACGTTAACCCCACAATTAATAAGAACAAAGAAACTAATATGTAACGTTTTGTATATATCTCAGAATAAGCAACTTACAGATTGAGACTTCAAATTATTTAGTTCATTTACATTAATTTTTTTTTTTAGGGAATTATGGAGGTTGTACAAAGAATTTCTGCCGTATGAGAAAACAATCGACATTTAAGAATATAAAGTCAAAAAAATGAAGCAACATAAAGTTGAAGTGTATTCGTGCGCTGAATTTCAACTTCAACGCTTCTTTTTAAAACCATGAAAGCTTCTCTCTCTATCGTTATATCGATGTAGAATCAAATGCTATCGAATCTTAAAAAATCTTAATGGTACAAACAAGATTTACAGAATTAACTGAAGAAGTAATCTTTATCTAAATGATTTTTTCATTGCTAATGAAAGTTATATTTTTAAATGTTCTCAAAAACAAAATTTAATACTATCTATGTTTTAATGTTTACTGAATTTAACTAAAAGAATATAACACATTCTTCCATTATGGAATATGTGAAATTAAAAATAATGAACGAAGTAGTTCGTCAATTCAGTTGCTTTCTTAAATTGTAAATAAACATCATAAACAAAAACCGAAAATTTCCTGTCAGATAATCAATATCGAAATAAAGTTATACGAATATAATTGACTGGCTTACTAGAACTTCGAGAAACAGTATTTCAAAAAAGTGTAATTTAAATTCAGTGTAATACTTTAATAAAGTATTCTTTTGTGCGGCATGCAATATCTTTGAGACTATAATATCAATTTATTTGATGAAAACATTTCATATTTAAATAATTTTCAACAAAAATATTACACCGTAATGTTATATTTTATTCATAAATTAAAAAATTATAAAATTTCTTATTAATCTTAATATTTGCATTTAGAATAATGTTCTCTCCTTTAATGTTTCCCCTCGTTTTATTGCCTAAGTTGGAGCATATAATTTATACTTTGTTTCTAATCTGAGTTTAATACTTAGATTTTCGTTTCTACGATGTAGAGTAATATGTTTATGGCGTAATACATTTTCCATTTAAATATCCTAATTTCAGTTATTCAGACTGTTAAGTTCGAAATAGACAACTTATCTTGCGAATAAATCGTATCAAAGTTTGAAAAGTTGAAAATATTAGTTCACAATCTAATTTAATTAATATCTTTTATGTATGATATTTAATATAACTTTATCATAGTCTAAATTGAATTTTTTAATTGAGATTTTTTTCGAAAAGTAAAAAATTAAAAATAATTAAATCTTAACTTTAAAGAAATTATGTTAATTATTAAGCAAAATGTTACTTCATATAAAATATTGTCTTAAATGATTAATACATCTAGCCAATTCCGCGCAAGACGGGCTTATGGAAATCAATAATGCCGCACCGCAGCTCAAAAGCGTAGCTTCGATACACGCTTGCCTTGTATCCGTCAGTTGTAAACTCAGTGGTAACTACCTTAAAACTCGTAACACTATAAGGATGCAGCGTTCTACCTCGAAAAATGAGTCACATTCAGTCCAAGTTTCCCTTTCATCGTTCGCAATAAAATTTTGTCGCGTTCATCAACACCAAGACTCCCAAAAATCCTTTCACAATCAAGAAGAGAATTGTAGATCGTTTGAGATTCCATTAATATATAACATCAAGCTTGTTAGGCAAATTCCCAGTTAATTGAAATTAAATAATAATACTTTTCATAATTATCCAAGACCTTCAAATGTACAAAACAACTGGAATTCTAATCAAGTCCAGAAAAACTATATAGATCAAGAATATTGTCATATCATGGCTTCATACATATAAATATATATAAAGATGTAATTAAATTTTTTTCAGTTTGTATTGGGATAATAAAAATTAACAATAATCTAAAGTGAGTGACTGAAAAATAGAAAAATGTCCCAATTAAAACAATTTATTTAATTCTAATCATAAAACAACGGATTCGTATTTATGGATCTGAAAAAACTATATCATATAATAATATATTTTTAAGTAATATTAATATACTTAAAATATAGCAGATATAATAATGATATCAAGTAGAAACTTACATAATTAGAAGGCATAATATTATATTGTGTAAAAACTTGAATAGAAAATATAAGCATTTTCGATAAATTAATAGCATTTATAAGTGATAACTCAATTATGACATTAAAATATTAATAAATTGATTAAATATCAGTCACTGTTAATATTAGACATTTAGTGGACATATATCACTGAAGAAAATTGAAAATATTTATCCAACAAAACTGTGTAAGAATAGTAATGACAATAAATCATTTATTAGGATTCATTATGTAGGTATTACAAATCTCGGTCAAATAAATCATTTATGTCAAAAAATTCAATAAATATTGTATAATGCACCAAATATATTCCATAGTCGTAATTCTTAACTTTCAATTACATTCAATTATCAATGCGAGAACATTCCATATTCGAAAAAGGCGGCACATCAAAGTATTTAATGTATTTGCATCATCCGAAGATTCTGCGACATCGAAAAAAAATGAAAATGAAATCAGTAGCTAAGAACTATAAATTTTAATTATGACAAAGGCAAAATTGAAAATTTACACAGAAATATTATCAAATCAATCAAGTCAATAAAAACAGAAAAATAATTTGAAATAAATAAAAGAGCAAACGATAATAAAATTATATTGGAATTTTAGTGAGGAAGAAACACTAATATATAATGAAAGGAATAAGGGTGAAAATTGTTCCAAAATCTGTGACGTTATAAAAAAAATTTAGTCCTTGTCAGAAAAGAAAACGGAAACTACAAAGTCAAGTATCACAGAACATAATTTAGAACTATTTAAAGGAAATAAATCGTACCTTGAAGCTTGTAGAGGAATGTCAGAATCTGTAATTGACAAAGAAATTTATAAATAAACATTATTAAACTTTCACAGAAAATTGGAACAAATAAAATATATTGGATATTTAAATTATTCGCTTATAATATACATAAAAATATGACTAAAGTTATAAAGGCATTTGCAATATCAAAATGAATAAAAAGCTTTGGTGTCATATCATCGTCACGAATAAATATCGAAAAAATAGAGAATCATTATAACGACATAATTATTCACAAGAAATATAATCCGAATTAAATACAAATTATGTACAAGGCACGGATGAAAAGAAACAATAAAAACATACCATATACATATCATACATACCATGTTCGAGGAAAAGTTTTTTTCCAAAAGCAAGTGGAAGCAAAACTTCGACATTACACAAAATCTCAAGTAATCAAAACAATTTAAAGTATGTCAAAGACTGTTTGAAGAGTTTACATTTAAAGAAAAAAAGAAGGCTGAAAAATCATTTCGCTGTTTATTGTTAGGAAATTTAAAGCATTTAAACATCGTTTTTGTAATAAATGAGTTTCTAAAAAATTTTTTATAAAAAAAACTACAAAAGTAAAAAATCGATTTCAAACATAAAATTACAAGTAAAACAATGAAAATACATTTAATTTATTGATACATAAGGATTTTATTCAAATTTTAATTCGCTTTGAGAAGATATACATACAATGACTATCAATAATTATAAGCAAACTCTTTATTTTAGCTTGCTAAGGATTCTGTACAAAGATAATCCGTTATCTGTTTTCTGAAAATAAAAGCAGTAGCTATCGTTTTCGTAAGACCGCGATATCATTGGAATTATTTAGATACAGACATCCGACATAATTTATTTTTTCGCATATCTTAAATTAGAGCATCACTAGTCAATAACTATGAACTCAATTATTAATCCATGTATCTATGTTTTTGATAAAATTCAATATCATTATGTGTCAACTCTTTTTATATTTACTCAGTTATGTAATTCGAAGATTTTAGAATATTATAGAATAGAAAAAAATGCAATTCTGTATCCTTGGAATGGAATGAATACTTTCAATGTTCTTTAATTGGTCATTGAAAATCGCGAAAAAAAATTTCTCGTCAAGAATCAACGGAAAATGAGACTTTTTTTTTTTTTTAAACCTTCCTGACCCAGTAACCTCTGAATTGAGCAGTGTATTAGCAATAAAATTGAAATTACATAATTTACAAAGAAAAAACAATGGTAGAGGGAGGAGAAGGAAACAGAGTGCGATTCTTGCACTGAAGGCTTGTCAACGAATAATGTTTTGAGTTTAAGGAATTTCAGACTTGTGACGCACTATTAAATCAGGAAAGTGTTTTCGACAATACTAAAGTATTTTATAAGTAAAATTATTTTACATATAATCCTATCATCCAAACAACCTGCTACAAAAACAATTCTTTAAGAACATTCAAAAAGATATGACAATCGTAAAATGTAATTTTAACGTATTATGTGTAATGTAAAATTTAAAATATAATTTCAAAACAAAGAGTCAGTACATCATATAATATCTAGGATAAATCTAAGCGAAAATTTAATATAGATATGATCAAATGGTGTTTGCAATTTTTCAAAACTTTCCTAATAATAAAAGCTAAAGTAAGACTTGACGTCTAACTGAAAAAGAATCCTTTTATACATATTATTTTGACTAAATAGTCAACACGAAATATAAATATATCCTGGGCAAAGTATAAGATGCCTGACAAAATACCTACTTAAATACCATATGAATTAACGTTAATAAAAAGAATATTCTTGCCTCATCTCTTTTCGTTATTCATATTTAAAAAATGGGAAAAGTAAGTCAAGAGTACAAGAATTACGGAGGAGTATTTTTTAGTCAGATGATGGCCGTTGCTTGCTTGCTTATCATAAACATTTATTCACTTTCCGGCAATGGAATGACGTTTTCATTAAGCATTATTTTTCTCATTAAGAAAAAAAAATGCTCTGTATTAAAATTAAACACAAATTTATAGTAAAAAACAACATTTATCCTTTCACTTTACACCATGCATATCTGGAACATGCTGCTTTAATTGAAAAAGAAAATAAGTTCTCTTAGTTTCCAAACCAGGTAACGAAATAAAGATTGAAGTCTTGTTCTTGTTGCCCTCAAGACAATAAAGCAATAAATTATTTTGGCATTATTAAAACAAAAGGTCATAAATAAAAAAGTAAAGGGCTAACTTATACAATTAAATGCACCATGAACAAAAGCAATTAATTTTATTTATTAATTCTTTCAAATTGAAATATATCTGTCCTATAATAAAATATATTATACATTCATTGTTAAGATTCACCTGCAAAAATTGTATAAATTAAATGTTTTATTTTCATTTCAAGTTTCAAATTGTGAATAATTTTTATTTAGTTTCATATGCTAATTTAAGACAAAAAAAAATTATGGAAAACTCAAAATTACGTTTTATGAAAGACATAATATGAAAAATCTTTGTGCATAAAAGGCATTTGAAATAATTCCACTAAATTAGATAATAAGAAAATTAAATCAGTACACACTGTAGACAATCATTGACAAAAAGTTAAATTTGCTTATGAAATAGAGTTTATTAATTCATGAATAATTATATATTATTAAATTCTTTAATTAATTTAAAAATATTAAAGTAGTGAAAATAGTAAAAGGTTAAAGATTTTAAAAAAACAATATATACTGAACATATTGAATATCATTTTTCAAAATATATATTCATAATTATGTCTTATAAAAATTTCAATTTTTAACATTTTATAGAAAAATTTAAAATATAATCTAGATAAATATTTTGAATCAATTAAATTGTAAAATTAAGAATATTATGTTAAACACTGATTTAAAAAAAGTTCTCAAATGAGATTATAGTAGGTATATATATTTTATTTACATTATCTTTTTATGATAAAAATAGTTATAGATACTCAAAAAGCTCATTTGTGCAAAAAAGAGAAATTTTTACTTGTTGAAAATAAATTTAATTCTTTAAACTCTCAGTTCTAAAGCAATTTATCAGATATAAATTTAAACTAAAATATTAATAATCTCCAAGTCAATAAATGAAACTTAATATTATTTATTCTCTAATAAAAACTTTATTTTATTAAGAAAAACCAACAAGTAACAAAAATTTACCTCTGTGATAAATGAAATATTAAAAATGATTGGTTAAACTTAAAAACATAATACACTTTTATTAGTTTTATCTCGGAGAAAACTCACAAAAAACAAAATTGAAAAGTGACTGATTAAAAAGAAATTCAGTGACTTTTTATATTTATTCCAATTCTTCATTTTGAATGATTAATTTCTCAAAAATAAAACTTTTACAATACCCTAGGCCTACATTTATTTTATTTATATTTAAATATATATATAATTACCCATAACGGGAATCCACAAAAACCCCAGAATACATCTTCACCTCCAGTACCAACAGCTTCCTCCATGTTTGCTTCAAATGACGAGATCATGCAATGGTACCAATATTATTGAACTGTTTCTGTTGTCAGAGAAAAAGGAATTGCGATAAGTTAGGGAATGCCGAACAAAAATCATGTATTTCTGGATGTTGACTCAAAAATTTGTGAGAAGAATTTATTACTTACGGTAATCAAATCAACAATTTTTATGTTTATTTTTGTGAAAACTAATTTATTTTACGATATATTTTTATTTTGCAGAATAACATGACCGGAGAAAATTATCTTGAAAAAATGTTCAGTCTTGGTCAAAACTCTTCAAGCGAAAACAAAATAGCGAATATTATATATCCTTTGCCAGGTAAAATTTTTCATTGTAGTTATTTCCTAGTTACAGACTTTTTTATTATTAATATGAGTATCATACTGATTTTCATCTTAAATTTCTTTTTTAAAGTAATACTTTGTAATTTTTTTGAATACAAGAATTAATGTAAATGTTTAGCATAATCAATTTATAATGTCTTGATAGAATGATCAATTTATGAATGTAATTTCAAAATTTTTTTATGTTCTAATTTAAGTTTTAAGTTTTAAATTTTAAGAATTTAGTTCTTTATTTAATAATTTTAATTTAATAAATTTAATTTAAGTTTTAAGAATTTAAAAAATTCTTTATAAAATGAATTTGATATTAATATATATTCTTAATTGATATAATATATGTTCTGGTATATGCTCCTTCTTCATTAAGAGAAATTTTAATTCTCTTTAGATTGATTTTTGACAATAATTGTACAAAATGAATTATTTAGTATAAATCTAAAATGTTTTAGTTTTAATCTGGTATTATTTCTTATACAAGTCTCTGATTAGATTAGGTTAGGTTATTTTATTTCATTGATAATATCTATTGATATATGGGTAAATTTCTTAAAATCCAAGTATTTAAAGTCAAAAAATTGCAATTGAATTAAAATCCTGCTATAAAAATTTTTAATAAGTATTAGTTTTAATCACATCAGACAAGAAAACTAGAAGTCAGTATGTTCACAAGTTGCCAGTAATATTTCAAATGGTAAAGTGGTAGCCTAGTTTTTTAATATTTTCTTCCATAAACTTTCTTAGTAATATGTCAAGTAATCCAAATATATAAATCATAATATTTTTTAAATTACTCAAAACTTCAATAGTTATATTCATATTTTAAAGCAAAGTATCAGTCATCACCTGAATGTTTTAGTTAAACTAAAATTATATTCAGCTTAGGAAAATAAAAAAGTTTCTTATTTTGAGGTGGTAGTCTTAGTAAGAAAATAAATAACAGGTAAAAGAAATTTCTATATTCATAGGTAGACATATATATTTTAAAAACTCTTTTCAGTTATAATTGCAGTCCAAATGTTCAAAGTCTTATTTCCAAATGGAAAAATTTTATGCTAGACTCTATTCATTTTTAATAAAATTATTTACATTAAATTGTGAATAAATATTTAAAATTAAAATGTTGAAAATTTTAAAATAAGTTAAAATTATGTTTTTTTGTAAAGGTTTGGTGATTAAAACATTTAATTCTGGAGGCAGCAAAGTTTTTATAAATCTCTGCAAGTCAGATTTACTTCCAGAACCAAAAGAGTTAACAGAAGAAAAATTAATAGCTATTTGGAAGGGTAATGGAGATCCTCATTTTAAGTTGCAATTAAGTATGCTTGAACCTCATTATGAGTTGGATCGAAGTAAGCCTAAATTATGATGTTAACATTTGATCAAAGGAATTTAAATGTTGATAATATTCAGATAAATTGTTTCATATTTATTTTTATAATTTTTTTTAATCTTTGATATTAGTTTGCATTCCCAAAGTCTTTTGAAATTTGCAGGTGGCCAGAGAGTAGTTGTGTATGATGTAGCTATGAACACAAAGTTTTTTGAGGATATGAAATTTAAATCAAACATTTTCTTCAGCATTGTAATTGAAATGATACTAGAAGCATTAGAAGACAAATATGGTTTGGAATTAACCAAAGAAGGTTGTATATTGGCTCATAATTTTTTTTTTCTACTTATATTGTTCTTCAATTTATGTCAACATACAATCTTCCAGACTATATTGTTTTAAAAAATAGAAAAAATATTGGAGAACTGAAACCTCATCAAATTAAAACAACCAAAAGTCAGCCTTCAAAAACTTTGATTCAAGAAATCGATTTAATAAACCAAGAAAATTTTGGAAAAAAGATGATCATCAGTGAAGTCTTTGAAAATCTCAACTACAGGTTAATTTTTAGCAGTACTCTAATTTTGGGACAGTTTTACTTACCCAAAATTGTAAGTATTCAAAATGTATGGTTAGAGACTTTTCTATTTATGTTGATTTGTAATTAATATAAAATATTAAAAATCTATATTAAAATAATATTCTTTTACAAATACTTGTTAACATTTTTTGTTATTAATAACCTTCTTTATGAATAAATAATGTCAATTCTGCTTTGTTTCTATATGATTAAAACAATAAAAATAGTAATATTAATAAAAAAATGTCAGGTAAATAATAAAAAAAATATAAAAAAATATAGTGTCAGTGAAAATTTTTTTCTATACTTTTTTATCAATATCTTTCTGCAGTTTTGAAAAAATTTAAATGTTGTTGAAATACTTTATTAATGCAAATTTAAACAAAATAAGATAATAAAATTATTAATTTAAGTTTTTATTTGAAAAAGTTCTATAAATCAAAGTTGGAAATAATGATAATCTTTCATTTGATAAATTTCTGATTAAGAAAAATTTATATGACCCTAAAAAATGGCTCTAATATAATTCAGTTATTATTTTAACTTTATTCTTTCTTTATTCTTGTCTTATTTATATTTTAGATATCATTTACAATTTCAGTATAAAATTTATTATAACATTTTGAAATGCATCTTATCCTCATTATTTTATTTCATGATTATGGAGAGTATTATTGAAATAATTTATTTTAATTAAATCTTATTTATCCCTGTTTTCTCATTTTTTCTTACAAAATCTAAAAATAAAAACAATTTAATCTTTCTGATTAAATGTTATTTTTTAATCACATTAGTTACCATTCGTATTTGTTTAATATTTCTTTTTCTAACTTTATTCAAAAGTTCTCAACCTTAAAATCATATCAATAAGTTTAATAAATGAAATTTATTTAATAAAGAATTTTTTAAAATAAAATTAAACTATCCTTAAAATTAAATTTTTAAATAATCTTACTTCTTTTTAAAAATTGAACTATATACATTATTAATTATATTATAAAAATAAATTATTAGTCTAAATTTAACTTGTGAAATCTTTTTTATTTTAGAAAACGTTGCTGGACATAAAGCTTGATGTCGGTGAAAACAGAATAAAATTAGAAACTGATTTCCTTACCTATAATATAGATATTTTTCTAGCTCACAAAGTAAATGAGTTTGGAACAGTAGCACACTTTCATCTTACCAAAAAAATATTGACAGTTTTGATGCCACGTATTTGCGTGGGATTGACAAAAAATTAAAATCTATGTTATATTAAAGCATGTTTAAAATAAAACTAATTGCAATATCTTATTCAAATTTTCTTCCATATTCAAATACTGCAAATGAGGTTTTATAAAGTGTTCCCAATTGTCACCATATTTTTTGATCCTCGAAAAATATTCCAAGTAGATTAAGAAGAAAAATACTGGCAGAGAGAATTTATATACAGGAATAAAATTACTTACACTATTTATTTTTGTCTGCTATTAATTTTTTTCATATATAGAAGTAGTTGTTAGGCCAATTTTATTTTATCTTGAGTTTCGTGATACATTAGGATAAAGATAAAATAAGAAATGAAGGCAAAGTTAAAGAATAAAGAGATTTTTTTGAAGAAATATTTTATTTATAAAATAAATCATATTATTTTCTTTTAAGTTTATGTAGGCAAACATTTGTAAATTTCTATGGAATGCTCGATTTAACAGTCTCAAAAGAGATTAATTTATTGTTAGAATACAAGCGTATTTTAACGAAATAAGCTGCTGAAAAATTAAAGCAGCAGTGCTCATTAATCGCGTTATAAAATAGTAAATTTTGTTTTATCCTAGGCTTGCAAATATTTTACACTCCTGTAAATGTCAGAACATGGAATAAATTTAAAGATTAGCAGAGCAGTATCTGTTAAAGCTAAATGTAAATTACCAAATTTAGGTACTTGGTACTAAGTACCAAATTATTTGTACTTCCAGATTCTTAACATATTAGATAAATGAGAATACCAAGTATTAGTACTAAAGTAAACGAATTTGCATAATTTGATAATATTTATACACAATGATAAGGATCCATTAGGACCTATCCTATCCTACCAGGAGCTTCATTCCTCCTTCGAGAAAGTAACTTTTTTATTTTGCCGAAAGCATTGTCATATTAACAGATGACTTGGGTAGATCAACATTTCTCATGGCAGAGAAAGTTTACGCTATATATTGATGAATCCTTTGCAATTAAGAAACTGTTTTCTTATAGAATAAAAATATCTAAATGCTGAATAACTTTTTTTTTACATTCTCTACAATCACCTCACTGTCTTATCATTCTTAGAAGCATGAGTTTGTTAAAAAGAAGTCGAGTATCATTCAGCAATGTAACATTTTATTCTTGTTTACAATGACAAAAAAAACCCAAATTTTTTCATCTGCAGAAAGCAGAGTTAACAGTGACGAAATGCGTGCAGTATTGTGTTGCCAATTTGTTATTCTAAATTGTTAGGCTTATATGATGCATCAGCTTGAAGAGAAATTTTCATAGGCATAAATGTCACGGTAACCATGTTGTTTCTGGTCGGAGCACGAAAATAAAAAAATTAGCTATTTTGGCAATTGTCAAAATATGTGCCAGAGGGCGCACTACCTCCTGGCGGCAAAAGTATTGCCAAATTCGCTTTTAACGCAATGAAATATATTATAATTTATAATACATTAGTATATTAACTAGTGAATGGTATGATTACGATATAAGTAAATTATAAGCTTATGAGAATATAGAAAAAGAAAAGCGAAAATTAAAATTTTTTCATAATTTGTACTTTTTAAGTTCTCGTTGCTCTGTTTCCCGGTTTCCATTGCCAACATTGGCTCGAACGCTAGTTGCGCTTACGATGCCAAAGTGGCAGTAAAAGGAATTAGTGAATTAATGACTTGCGCCGATTAGTTCGGATTTGCTAGTTCTGGTTGGTGTGGAATGCTCTATCGAAATTTTAGCTCTAAAAGGAGTCACGGCATTACCTAAATCGGGTATTTGTTGTCGGTATATTTTTTCAAAATTTTCCGTCGCTGTTTAGTACTGTTGGATATGTTGAGCGCGATATACAATTATTTTCATTGCAAATTATTTTCTAAAGCTGTAATTGGACGGAAGCGAAGGTTGGTTTGCTGGTTTTGAGAAATTATAAATATCAATGGATTTTAAGGCTTTGTCAGATTGAGGCCGAAAGCGAGATGAATGTTCTCAAAGCGGAATACGATTAGTAATTTGTATTGCAACAAAAAAATTTGTTTAACGATATAAAGTATAAGAAATATCAAGTTTAAGTCAGACGCTGAACCACGTAAAGGTGTGAACCGCTTTCCTTTTTAGCCTGTTCTTATAATTTGATTTTTATATTTCATTTTGTTTTTTTAAACGAAATTTGTGGAATAATTTTCACGAATGAACTTAGTCATAGAATAATTATATTTGATTTAAGCAGTCCTTTGCAAACTAATAATGTGTTAAATTTAATCTTTTTTTCAAATATTAATGCAGAATTGAGGAATGTAATGAATCTCCGCCAAAAAAATTTCTAAAAATTGATAAAAAGGTTGTGTGTAATAGACCAGATTCGTCTTTAGGTTTGAAAACTTTAATGGATTCCAAAGAGAACTACCATTGTGAAAAAGATAGGGTATGTTAACCATGCATTTTCTCTTTTTCAACTTGATATTATAATGTATATAAAAATATGTTATTTTTAATATTTTGTATAATATTTAAATTTTTAGTGCTGTGTAGTAGCAGAAATAACAAAGAAAAAATGGACTTTGCAAACCATGGCTAGGAAGTCTATTAGAAAGAAGCAGTGTGATTGTGATATGTTATCTGAAACATTTGCAACAGAGCTAGATGCTGCTTGTGCTGAAAATAATCAAAATGAATCATTTTTGTGTAATACAAAAGATGTGGAGTTGGTCAAATATGTAAAGAATAACTTAAAAAAATGTATGTTTATTTATACATATATATATATTATTACAGTTTCAATCAATGCTATGCTATCAAAAGCATAGGGCATTCTTTAACAAAATTTTTAATTTTATAACTGAATTTTCTTTTGAAGGATACTATATTACATGTAGAATAAAAGAAACAGATATAAATGAAACATGAAATGATAGGGCAAAAATTTTTCCTTTAATTTTTTATAGGTACATTTTTTTGTTTGAATTTATTTTATAATTTGCATATATATTTTTTATATATTAAGAGGTCAAGATTTTTTTTATTATTCAAGTGTCATTTTTAAAGTACTATTAACATAATTTATTTTTTTAATCTGTTATAAAAAATTTCAGATTCCGAATTTTAAGAATCTGATACAAGTTTAAATCTTAGACACAAAAAAAAAATTGTCTGAAGTACTGAATACTTAGACACAAAAAAAAAATTTGTCTTAAATACTGATTGACATGTAAACTATAGTTTATTTTCCTTTAAATTTTTCCAAAATTTTTGAGAAGCAAAAATTCTCATATTCACTTAATTTTCATTAATGTTAAATTTTTACATCAACAAAGTAGGAAAATTGAGAATCATATCATAAAAGAAACCTTAAAAAAAATAGGTGAATACCAAGAAAAGTGTATTATTAGCTATTTACAATAATAATAGGAAAAAGTTCTTAATTATATATATTTGAAAATGTATCAAGCTTCAATTATTTTGAAGAAACATGATTTTGCTGGATCATGAACATATTTTTGTAGTCTAATTGATCTGAACAAAAATTAATAACTGAACTCAATATGCTTCAAATAAGTTAAAAAATTTGAAGAAAGTAATCTGCTCATAATTTTATATAATTTTCTTATATTTTTTAATTTAAAAGAAATATTTGAATAATTTGCAAACTAATTTTATATTTTGCCTTTTTAGATCTTAATGATTTAAGATTGTTATTTGTTATAACAAGATTAAAAAAATTTTGTTTATTATTAGATTATTGTTATATTTAAAAAATTTTAAAAGGAAAATAACATAAATCCTAATTTCTTTAAAAATATTTAAAAATCCAATTCTTAGAGTGGGAAAACAATGTTTTAATAAAAATATGCTATTTATCTAGTAATATCAAGGAATTCATGTGGCTTGTTTTTCAGATTTAGGCTTTTTATGGAATTTTATACATCCCCATGAACGATGGTTTTTGATAGCCATCACTTAGCTCATTATTTTAACTCACTTTTATATCCAGTCATAAATGCACTTTTTAAATATGCCATAATACTTGTATTTAACATTTTAATTAATGTTTCACGTTTTCGTGTGCGATAAATTTGAGTTATCAAATTTATACCTTTAATAAATAAATTTATTTGTTAATTTTGAAGCTCCTACCCGAATCAAGAACAAGGTAGTTTCTGACAGAATATTCAGATCGTATGCAACTGCAAGTGGGAACTCTAACAACGATGTGATTAAAAGCGAAGAAACATTCCAAGGTGGTATGAAGAAAAGACTGAATTTCTTGAGAGAGGTAGGACATTTATTTGATCTAATATTATGTATATTTCACAAAAGAATTTTATTTCAAGTTTTCCCAATTTGTTTCTCAAATATTTTCAGAGTTACAGATTGGCTGAAAAATATCAATATAGACGATTACTCCAATCTCTCACTAACAGAACGAGTATATTTTTGTCATCTATTCCAAAGTCACCTTGTCAAAGGATCTCGAAAAACACCATTCCCGTTATTGATTTAACTAAAGAAAAAAGTAGCGTTATTATTAACAGAAGTCGCGAGGATATTCCCTTGACTTCCTCCTGGATTAAAAACGATGGTAAATTAAGATATCCGCGTGCAAATTCATTCTATTGAGTATTTAGTTGTACAAATAAATTTTAAATTTTTTTCTTCAGAGACTCCTGCTGAATGCAGACAGACTTCTACCAAAGATGTAACTCCAAGAATCAATTCACTTCGGGATTACCTGAAAACTAATCCAGTTACAGAAGAAGATTTAGTGGAGAAAATGTGAGTTCAACAAATGTTTATTTTGCATAGAGATTTAATTTTAAACATAACTACTTTTTATATTCCTCTACCACACTTGAAGCAAGAGGAATATATATTAAAAAAGCTTTTTAACTTCTCTTTGAGTTTATAATTTAAGAACATCCCTATAACATTATTTTCCATCTAAGGAACAAATTATATAATTAATTTCAGTCAGAATGCGTAAATTACAATTAAGGCACCTAAAATATTTTCTTTTATTCCTTAATGTACAATTTACTGGTCAAATGCTTGAAAATTATATCATATAATATGTATACTGCTTTAAACATTGTACTACAATTTATATCTTTATTTGTATATTTTATATATATAAATTTTCAGAATCATGAAACAGGAAATGTAAGAGACGAAAAAAAAATCATTTCTAAATCTTAAAAGCTAAAATTTTTAAATTTAGAACTTTCATTTTCTTAAATTAAAATTATAATAAATTAAAACTTTTATTTTCTTATTACTTGGCAGATTATCTTGCCATGCAAAAGCAAGCAATGAGAAAAGAAAGCAGGCTGCATTAGAGACTGCAAAACTTGAAGTATTGAATGACAACAACAGAAAAGCTTACAGTAATCTTTTAGAAGAAAGGCTTAGAACCTATATGAGAATTACAACTCCTGTAATAGCTGAGGTTTGTATGTTATTACTGGTGATATTTTTATATCTCTTTAGAAATATTTTTTTAAGTTCTTAAAATTTTAAATTATTTAATGCAGCCGGAACTTGAAGCAAAGGAAAAATATAAACTACCGGAATTGACCGAAGAACAGGAAACCCAAATTAATCGTGCTCTTATTCCTTCTTCACCCAATCAGATTATAGCAGAGAGATTTGGTTTACAAATAAAACGGCGAGACATGCAGACACTAAAGGGATTAAATTGGTTGAACGATGAGGTAAATCATTATTTTTTTCTGTATTAAAGGATTAGATATTACGTAAACGAATATAATTGTGATAAATGTTCTATTTGATTTAATTATCGTACTTTTATGCAGAATTAATTGATTTCACTATGATTCCTTCTTTCATAATTAAAAGGTCATCGTACTTAGGTAAATTGCCCTTTTTCTATCTAAGATTATTTTTAACCTATACTTGTGGTGATACTAATTTCAAAATAATGAATTTGAATGTCAATAAATAATTATCACTCTTCTGTAATTATGTTGTTTCATAAAATATTCTTTATTTATTATTTTAAAATATATATTTATATTCATAAATATATATTTTTTTTCAAAAAATTTATTTTCACCATTTCTTGAATTCATTATTAATCCGATTCATTTTTTATTTTGATTCAGTAAATAATTATTTGTTTCTATTACATTTAAAATCAAGAGAAAGAAAAATAATCTTCCATTAATGAGAAGTTTGGACACAAAATAAGATCTCTTCTTAATCAGAGAATGAAAACAAATATTTGTCTGCACTAGTTAGATTAATTAACTGAAATTTTTCAGAGACTGACAGCTACAAACTGGTAAAAGTAAAACTGTTTCCTAATTAAAAAAATTACAATGAATTACATATTGGAAATCTTGGGTACGATTTGGTCTTTACAAGACATAGCTGTACTTTGATATTATGATGATTGAGGGGATTGTAAATTATTATTCGATGAAATAATAAACATCGACATTCATTTGCCATGCAATGAAAGTATATTCAAAAATTCTTTCAATACATCAAGAAGTTCGGTTTTTATACCAAAAGTATATTCACAGCAAATATTGTTCATTAAATTTCTTTTAGAAAATTGCTGATGAAATTTTTTTTTTGGTTTATGGAAAGCTGTAGGTATTTCGTATTGAAAATAAAATGCTTAGAATGGTTTTCAGTGATATTTATTATCGGTGTGGAAGTTCCGCCAGAAAAATTAAATAAAGAAATCTAATAGTGGATAATTAAGTTAGTTAACGTGTAACTAATTAAATCCTAGTAATTGGGTATTGATAAATTATGGAAAATTAAGTTATTGAACTTTTCCCAACAGAAAATAATCTGTCGTTTGATAGACAGTGAGAAATATTCGAAGAGAAGGAAAATGGTCCTAACATGAATTATCTTTTACATTATAAGAAATAATAATTTTATAAATGTCACTGATCCATTCTTCAGAAAATGTTGTTGATCAAAGTTTTCTGTAGATCTTGTACCGATATTACGACATCGATCAATGATTTGTAAATTAAGCAAATCATTGAATCTTTTTTTAAAAATTTTGTTTTCATATGGTGCCTTTATATAGTCTTTCGAATGGCAGATTTAAACCATCTTACACGATTTGTATTATTACAAACTCTGATTTTCCCTGATTACTGAATTCAAATGGATTTGAATTTTCAGACCTCTGCGTTTGTCATAAAGTAATTGTAAATCTTTTATTCTTTACGCCGAGTTTTTTTGAGTCTTGAAAAAAGTTTGTTTTTGTCAAAGGAATTTTGTGCTTTTGGGAAAAAAGTTTATTAATGCAAATAATTTTAATAACAAATTTTATTCTATTTTATACCCTAATAAATATTGACATGATATAGCTTACAAATAATAATAAAATTTTACTTTGTCGATGCCAATTGGTTTTGAAATTATTTTCTTTTCAGATCATAAATTTTTACATGAATCTAATTATGGAGAGGGGAAAGCATCCGAAGCTTCCAAATGTGTTTGCATTCAACACGTTTTTCTATCCTAAACTGATTTCTAGTGGACATGCAAGCTTGAAGAGATGGACGAAAAAAGTGAGAAATAATAATTTGTTTGATTGTTATTTTGGTAGAAGAAAATATTAATATTCTAGAATTTGAATGAATTTTGAAAGTTTCTATGAAAGGATCCACGTTGTGCCCTCAAGAAAAACTTGGCCTCATTTGTTAAAAAAGTGGTTGCCATTACAGCATAAAAATTGATTTCGTACCTTTTCTCCAAGAAGTTTATGGATTACATCACAGAACGTTACTCAACATTTTTAATTTTTGCAGATCGACATTTTTTCTTACGACATGATTTTGGTTCCTGTTCACTTAGGAATGCATTGGTGCATGTCCATGATTGATTTTAGATGCAAAGAAGTTCGCTACTACGATAGCATGGGATCGACAAACAATACATGTCTTCAAGGTTTATTGAACTATCTCGAGGTATAGTATTTCACTTTTCGAGTTTGTCTTTTGTCGAAGGAAATATGGCCATATTTTGATACAATGTGATTATTTGTGTAGGCGGAGAGTTTGGATAAGAAGAAAGAATCTTATTTCACCGGAGACTGGAAGAAGAGAAACGTGGAGGACACTCCGCAACAAATGAATGGAAGTGATTGCGGAGTGTTCTCCTGCATGTTTGCGGAACACCTCTCCCGTGACTCTCCAATACTATTTACTCAAGACAACATGCCATACTTCAGAAGAAAGATGGTTTTGGAAATTCTGGAGGGAAGACTTCTTACCTAAAATTTTTTCTTTTGCGTTCAGTATAAATTAAAAAATAATCAATTTTTATGTGTTCAGTTAACATTAAAAATGTAAATTGATGGTTCTTATTTTACAAACTACGCTTTCTTGTGAAAGAAAAAAAGCAAAAAATTTAATTTTGATTTACTTTTACCTTACAACATTATTGTTCTAATAATTTGCATTAATAAATTTTTTTGAATCTTGAAAGGGAAATAAATGAAATTTTGATCTTTAACTGCAAGCTATACTCCCTTTCTTATTTTTCTTTTTAAAAATGGCGCGAAATTTTCTGCAAGGGTTTTATATTAAAATATATATATTTTTTTATTTTCTGTTGATATAATCCAAGAACTTATTTTATTTCATGAAGGCTTTTACAGTCTTCTTTCAGGGGAAATTTGCAGTCGCGCGATAAAGTGAGCATTTTTCTTCCATAGAACACATAGAAAAATAAAGGCACATTTATTTCAAGACATATAATGCTGATCTGCAATATAGGCTATTTGGAAATTACATCGGGCTGATAATCTGACCATTATCGTCTATCTGCAAAGTACACTAGCCATATTTTTGCATTTCAAACGCCTAGATTGTTTAGATATTTTTAAGTTCTTAGAATAACCATCAATTGCAATCCAGCTGTCTTTCCTTATTACGAAACTGCAGAGGTCTGAAACACAAACGTAAGATCAGTTTACAGATCATTTAACCCAAAATTGGATGTACTCTGTCTCTCTTTCCAACATCGACATCTCAGAACCCTATTATTTCATTTCATTATCAATCCATAAACAATGCCAAATGGAATATATAAACATTTTTCTCTTTCGTTTTATTTTATCTTCGGTATCTTCAGACTTTCATTTTTATCAGTCTCTCCTCGCCACCAGCTTTATTTATTTCTGCTGAATTTTCTCGACGATGCAACAAGAAAAAATTTGGCGAAGAGACCCAAACGGTTTTTAGAAGTGGGAACTCGTCCGTAAATTATGAAAAATTATTCATTTTTAGCCCAAATGACTTCTATATTTCTCGTCCCACGTTGCTCAAAAGTTTGATGTTCCGCATTCAGGAGTAGGAATTCTTCCGAATTTCTTGTATAGAATTAAAATGACGCGAAATATTTCTTTCTAAAATTTATTAAAATGGCAAAAACAGTGGTTTTAATTTTGGCAGTATATATTTCGAAGATTTTAAAACGTCTATGCATCCTTCTTTTTTTCTGTTTATTAGAAATATCTACTTCTTATCATTTTATATAGTAGTTTATGTAGAACATTGAACACTAATAATTTAATAACTTGTAAAAAATAGATTTAATTCCACATACAAATTTTTAAAATAGAATTTATAGTGATAATTGGTCAGTTAATACAGCAGCTTCATTGATAAAGTCATGGATTCAATTTTTTTGAAAAGTTGTCTCAATAGTTATTGGAGACAGTTTTGATAGCGTAAAAGCCTATTGATGAAAATTTCAACATGAATAGGTAAAACAATAGGAAAAACAAAACATATTTTTCGAATAAAAAGTATTTTATTTTTTTTCCTCTTACTTATAGATTAATGATGTAAATAATATATAAATAATAATTATAAGATAAATTTAGAGCTCCTCAGAGCTCCCAGTAGTTAGTTATTCATTCATTTGTAGATGATCGGACAAATTGATTTATTACTTGGCGTTTTCTGCCTATTTAACTACAATTGCATTATAGGTTATTCTGTCTAGTTATAACTAATAATTTCTATTTTTATCGTCACGTTTTTTAAGAAGCACCGAAGAGCTAAGGTTTAAAAATTTTTCGCCAAGCACCGATTCTTCGATCTTAAAACCAACAAGAAACTTAACTTTTAGTTTCTTAATGATATTCTTTATTTGAATAACTGTAGTTATAAAAAGATTAATAAATAAACCAAATAAATTCATTTATTAGGCTCTGGCGGATGCTAAAAAAAATCGGCGACGAAAAGACTATAGCTGATTTAGAGACAGAATGGCTATGTATGAAATCTGAGCAACAGAGAACATTTGATTACTGATGATACCAGTGATTCTAACTTTTTGAATCTTTCGGATTCCATTGGAATCGAGAATAAAAGAAATATATTTGGCAGAATTTTAGATCTGTAACATTTTTAACTGCAATAGAGACATCATCTCAATGCTCACGTTCATTTCTTCGGACAGACTTGTTTTGGCAGAATCATTTTCATTACAATAATCAACTAAATATTTAAAACATAGAAAGGATTCTTTTGTGTTTTCCATCAACTTTCTTTTATCCTGGGTGATGATCTTGTAGTGCAACCTACCTAGGTAGAAATGTGCAATCAAAGTCGGCTTCATCAAATCTTCTTCAAGTTTTTTCGGAAAAGCCCGAGTCCTGAAAATTGAACAATAAACTTATTTTCTCAACAACAACTTCATAAATCGCAAGAAACCTCTTAAAAAACGAGCAATTTTTACGGAAAGCAAAGAAACAGTTTGAATGTCATGATAAAAGGAAAAAAGGAAGTTTTATACGATGGATGATAGTATAGGCGCAATCAGTGGCCTGTTGGGAATAGCAGGCTTGCACTTAGGTAATACTACTTTATGCTATTGAATGTAAATTTGCAAAATTCTCTTGCACATGTGTAACAACTAGAGACCGAAACGGCACCAGTAGGTTTGAGCTGCAGTAAAAACAAAAGAATGATAATAAAATGACTTACGATTTGTCTTTGACGGAATCGAGAAATCGTGTGAAATTTTCTATGCTTCGTTCGGCAAGCAAATTTATTTTTCTGAGGGCATGCGGCGTCGGAGTCGTTTTGGAATCTCTCACTCTCTGGAACTTGATTTGCATGACATCGTGATACGACTCCCCCAATTCGAACCATAACTGTCTACATGTATCCAAATAATATTGAGGATTCAATTCTTTCAGCACCGCGTCAAGCAAGAGGATTCTCTTTTTGATTAACTTGCATTGCTTCTTTTCGTCTTTTTCAAATGCGGTTAGCTGCTTGAGCAGTTGACTGTGGTCCTGTACGATCAGAACATGATCGGAAGCGAAGCCTTCCAGAGAGTAATATTCCTTTGCTCTATTTATGTGATTCTGGGTGACGAGGAAAATTGTCCTGGCGTCTTCAAAAGTGGTTACGGTCGAAGCAGCTATTCCATTATCATAGCGAGAATAAATTTCCGAATTCGGAAACCACAGATTTTTCAAATTTTCGCTTTGGATTTCCGTTTCACTTTCGCGGCTGGGATCGCTCAGCATATTTTTCGAATATTCCAGCAGTAGAATGCCGTATTTTGCCCAACACCTAGATACGTCGGCTCCTCGATGACGTAATTCTTCTTTCTTGGATTCTAGATCTTTCTCGGCGCCCGCATTGCTTTTTAGCGACTCTTCGTATTGGTCCAATATATGGGAAGCTGCTGCCAAATGGTGCCTCGCTTGCCGGAAAAGCATTCTTTCCATAAAAAACTGAGACAAGGTGGCAGAATTCAAAACCCAATCGATAGGGTCGTACTCGTTGAAAATGAGTTGTCTTCGCAAAGTTTCGTGACAGTAAATGGCAGACTTAAGTAGATCCTTCTCCAGACCGTAAACTTGAGCTAAGTAAAACTTAGTTAATGTGTGGGCTTTTTCCATTTCTTTGATACCTGTATTCTCCGGTTTGTCGCTAGCTCCGAACAGTTCATTCATGCTCATAGGTGTCTCTGCAACGTCACGTTTTACATAGTCTTCGTACAATTTTTCTGCTCCCTCGAGCCAGTTGCGTGCCTTCGCAGATTCCGATCTCTGAGACCAAATGATTCCCAGTTGGTTCCTGATATTCATGGAGCAAATCACGAATTTATAATCCAAATGATCAGAGATACCTTCAAATGCCTTCATTAAATATTTTTCTCCTAGGGATGCTTCTTCGGTTTCGACCGAAATGACTCCCAAATGCAATAAAATCGTGGCCAGCCGTGCGGCGTGAATGGAACTCGAATCAAGGAACCCATTCGAAGAGGTTAAAGCCTTGGATTCTATAATGGTCTTTATTTCGGATAAAATAGATTTTGCCATGTATTTAGAACGATATGGCTCCTCTTTTGGATCTCTGTTCGATTCATCTTCCAACAGATTCGTTGCCTGCAAATACTTCTCCCTGAGTTCCTCTGAAATTTCCATAGGGCTTTCTGAAAAAGACGTTGAAAATATTTGGGCTTTAAAAGATGATTTTGATTAAGATCTAATATAAGATATCGGATTTATTATTCTCATGTGAGGAATTTTACCTGGGAAACTACCGACAACCGAAATAATTTTATTAAATGCCAAACCTCTTTTTGGACATCTAAAATGAAACAAATATCGAGGATGAAAATTTTTTTTAATTAAACGCTTTAAATATTCCGTAGAAAATAATCATGTCGCGAAAATGCAATAATCTAAATAGAATGTTGTCAAACCCAAGTTTGTGAAGTACTTCCATATTTAATCTAAATAAACAAAAAAAAGAAACCAATCTGCAAACAACAGAGAAATAACTTCTTACGACACAAAATGCTTCCAGTCATAGCAAAAACAAAGGCATTTTCTAAGGGTTGACAACATTATATAAGCTCTTATCAAAGAGAAAGGATTATGTCAAAAATTATATAAAGCGGACTTCGTCTCCGTTCTGCCGGTGCCCCGAAAAATAAATGGGCTTTTCCCGACTTTCAACAGGATTTTCAAGCTAATACGTTCTCCGCAAAAGTTAACAGAGCCGAATCCTTTTTCATCAAGCAGCCCCAAAGGAGACACCTCGATGATGTTTTAATTGCCTTCAATTTCCTTAATTTTTACCCCAATGCTTGAAGATATACTCCCGAAACATGAATTTCACCTTTCACAGTAAAGGGAGTGACGGATAAAAATGTATTTTTCTCCGATAAATAGTAAAATTTCTCATTGGAAAGTAAATTTTCAGTTCGCGATAATCGTAGCTTGAAAGAATCGCTTTTCCCTCAGAATTTTTGATACAGCCTCTGAAGGAAGATTCTACACATGTACTAAAGCAAATTATCAGTTTTCGAACCAAGTTTTTAACAAAAACTAATAAGCAATTGTTCATGTTCAAACTGATGGCTGCTTCAAATTTGGATTAAAAGGGGTTAACGACAATTAAAATGATCTTGCAATCTTTTTAAGGCCCGAAATTGCAGGAATATTCAGTCAGCCAACACTAAAGGTTTCTTCCGGGTTCAGGACCTGTCCATGAAGCTAAAATGTGTGATGTGACTAAAAATGACTGAACAGCCGAAAATCGCTTTCATAGGTAGGCGCTAATAGTACTTATTTGTACTTCTTAAAAATTAAATGAATGAACAGTAATTTATTAAAATTCGTATCAGACAATTATAAGCTCTAAAAATTATACTTTATTTAACGAATTGCAATGCAATGCGCTTTTGGTCACAACCGCGAATATATTACGATTTGTGAGGTTAGCGAAGAAACGCCATTATCCTATAAAACATATCTGTTGGAACAAAACCTCACAGATAAGATAAGTTAGATCTCTACCGAAACTCAAAAATAATCAGTAAATTGTATTTCGCATAAAAAAAGGCCTATATAATTTTATGATTTTTATTTTATACGGATGACGAGAATGGTTCAAAAAATTCCTTATTTACACAAAAATATTAATTGATTTGTGAACCCGTCGATTTATATTTACAATGTTATTAAAAAATCTCAGTCAGAAAGGAAATATAATTATGATTTTTATATCAGTTAATATTGTTAATATTAAGCAAATAACCTCATCTAAAACCGAATGGAAGAATTCATTATTTAATTGTCATTTTAGCAATTTGACGATGACAATGGCAAAAATATAAATTTAAAATGGTGTTTTTCTACTGGGTGCATTCGATATTGCAGCTAACCTAGTAGCAAACGATACTGTCGGCAGTCCGCGAGTGAATATCAATTTTCACGGTCTACCACGCTCCTGAACTCACGCTCCAGGTTATGCCCGAAATTGCTCGACCAATGGGTGCATAATCTCTTGCGCAGTGCTTCTTCCACCAAATTGGTCACATACACATACACATACAAACAGTTCCCCGGAAGAATGGACAGACACAGATCGTCTCCAAGACGGTCTAAGATTGTCTTGTTGACTCGCACGTTGTAGTTTGTCTTTCGCTGACAACCTAACCTTTTTTTTTTTTTTCGAGGGGAAACCTCCGGGTACCCATGCGGTGATTGGGGCAGCATGGGTAGTGTCGGAGTCGAACCTTCTAAAACCCCCCGGTGGAACATCTTCAGGGGCACTTCGAGCTCCGGTCTGTGATCCCTTATGGATTCTATCCAGTCCGAAGCTCATGGCCCCCTCCTCAGATATCAGCCTCCACACGGCTGCGTGGCGGCGTCATGAAGACGCCAATGACTCTGGCTCGATTGTCCGTGCACGCAGGCCCCCACCTACGTGCACCGAGCCCGGACTCGCCACGCGGAATTATCCCAGGTGGGACCTATCCCGCGTGCTCCCGAGGGCGCAACCAGAGGCTCCGCTCCGGGAAACCTAACCTAACCACGTAAAGTTAACTACTTGACGCAACTTTTGAAACAACTCAAATATAAATTAAATTGCAGTTCTTCTTCGATAATTTATTTTTTATGATCTCTTTCAATTCTGATTCGCTTTAATCATGGCTGACAATTCCCTCAACGATTCCGTCCGTAAGATATCTATCGAAATCGTCCACAGATGTTTATTCTGAAATTTGACGTTAAATATATCCGCAGAATATTTGATAAATGCCAAACTTTAAGAAACGTCATCGCATTTCCACTGACATTCATTTTTCACGTCTTTAATGATCGTCAACGCGGCAAATTTTTCAGTCCTTCAGCAAAGCCATCTCAAGCACGATCGGGTCCGAGACTCATTTCATAGTCTTCCGGTCTCATGCTTGTTCCGTAAAAGGATTCGAGTTGTCCTATGATGATCCACGGCGTGCTAAAGAGGAATGCGCACGAAGTGGAAATTATTTTTAGTTGTGAAGAATGGAACAAAAAAAGACGACACCCTATACATCTCCGGACATTCTGGGGATACATTTAACTTCAAATATCGGACTAAATATCCGTCGATGACTTCGATAGGTATCTTACGGGCGGAATCGATGCAAAAACCTTTCGCGAACTAGGATTCACTTAGAAAATTATCATTTACTCCATATTCGAGATATAGTCCGGCATTATACTCATCAATAAATCTTCATGATTGGTTTATTCAACCAGGAGCTATGTTGCGTCTTGATGTTCATACGGTGATCGAAAATGTGCTATCGGATCGAATTTGTCCTTAAATTATTTGAGTACTTGCAGAATCTGTAAATGCGAGCAATGTAAACATTTTTCCCAATAAAAAATTATTTTGAAAGCAAATAATTATGGCTAGGAGCCGCAAAAATAAAAAAGGTTCACGTATTAAAGAACGTCTATTGTTAATGCGATGGGCAGTGATTTATCTTCATTTTTTAAACTTATCTTGCGACGAAAAAGATTGATAATTTAATCCGTGTTTTGCCTGTTATAAAAACGAAAATTTTCTAAAAATTCTCCGCAATCTAGAATTGTCCGCGAGGGATTTAGAAGCAGAAGGGTCCCCCGAAACCAGAGAATGGAAAAATTTTACAAGTTTAAGCAATAAACACAAAAAAATGAATTTTGACAGACTCCATAAAAATTTTCGAATTTATTCTTCTCATTTTGAACTTGTCTTCATTTAAACGTAATATTTTATATATATTTCATAATTTAATATTATATAGTTAAATGAGGGGAAAAAAATGTCGTTTTCGTTATTTTGCTAGCATTTATCAGAGAATAGGCAAAACTAAATTGCCTAACATGTCTCCATTGTGAAAAATCTAGAAAACTATCGAAGATTAAACACACTTTAAAAATTAAGAAAGCGCAAAGCAGACTTTCGGCCTACATATACTTTCGTGAAATACACTTTTTTGAATGCCTTTTTATGCACACAGACCTACTATAAGCAAATATCTTCTGGAACATACAAAATACCTGCTTTGTCAACACAAAGTCCGTTGTTTTCAGAGCTTTTGGAATATTTTCATATTGACTGAGAACCTATCTGGTAGCAGCTAAATAATATCGAGCGTGTTGGAAATTGTTTTAAGTAATAAAATAGCAGTCGAGCCTTATTTACATAACCCAGACTGCGGGTGCTTCTTTTCTCGTTTTCATTAACATCCTCAGAACTCCTTGGTGGTGGCTAACAAATTTATCCTTTTTTCTATCTTGGTGCACCGAAACCAGCAATTGAAGATTATTTGCGAACAATCGTTCCGCTTCTCATTAACTTCTTTGTTGCGTTTCAACAAAATCTCATAGTTGTTATACAATTTCGTGCCTTCCGAGATTTGACTTTTGGTTGTACCACCTCAGCAATTTCCAACATTTCATGGTATTTCTCCAAATCGCCGCATTTAGTTAAGAAATAAAAACAGTGATTCAACACTCTCAATCGTAAAAATGTCATTTCCGCTATGCAAAAATAATTTTTTAAAGTTCAAAAAATAATCATCTCAAAATCGCGCTTTCTCGATTTTGTTCACTTTCAGCCAAGACTTTGGCATGTTGTTATTGAAAAACTTCTGCCATGGCCAAAAGATGAAAATAAAGTTCGCATTTTTCTCCGGTTTTCTTTATTATTTCTTTAATCTTAAAAATCATATCTGGCAAAAGTGAATTAGTCGAACTTGGTACCTATTTACAATCGGATTCCATACTAGCTTTATGTGCCTTCATGTTTTTCCTTCAGTTTTTCATACTGATTAGCATAATTTGTCACTCCTTCATTTCCATTTGTATCGATGTATATTTTGTTATATTTTTACACGTGATTTCAATTTTTCCTGTTTTTTTCATTTGCCAGAAAAAAATTATTCATGAGAAGAAAATTCCTCGGCTGAAAAATAAGTTCTTCATTAGTTACCGAAATCACAGATACTTTGAAATGTTTAAAAAATGAAAGTTTAAAAAATATTTGTATCGAAAAAGGCATTTTATTTTACTCAGTATTATTATGACTATGATTATTATGGTTTTGTTTTTGGGAATTCCAACACTTCCAGGCTCTTGTAAAAATTTTTTTTATTTAAAAAATTGTTTTTTTCAAGTGAATGGTTAACTTCTCAAGATATAAAAGTATTAATTTGTCTCGTATAAAACAATAATTTCGAATGTGTCAATAAATGGATTTCTGATAATCCTTTATAAGATATAAATTATTTTAGAGCTTCAAAAGAAACATTTTCCACTACAAGATCGAAAATGATTGAGACCTCGCAGTTTTTTTCTCATTTAGATGTTGTCGCAATGCTTCATCGGCATTATTTTATTAAATCAATATGAACAAATTGATATTACATATTGGGTTTAAAGGAAAATTGTTCGTTTTAAGTATAGAACTAAAATGATAAACATTCAATCGGTTGAAAAAATAAGAATTTTTAAAACGGTCTTTTTTGACGTCCAATTACAAGTTCCGAACTTCCATGCGTTTCGTCCGTCAAAAAAAAATTCTCATCACAAGCCGAATTATTGATTTCCCATAATCATTCAATTAGAGTTAAATAATATTTCCTATAAAATATCAACACTATTTCAACCTGTAATCGCACAATCTTTGTTATGATATGCTTAGATGCAACCTTCGGGTATGATGATTTCCTTCTATGGATAAATTATTATTAACACAAAATATTTTTTTATTTTTTTTCCATGAATTTTTTAATGAGACAATGTTTTCTCCGAAAATCCAGAAAAACTGTCTCCTGTCTCCCATCGGAATCTATATCTTCAATTTATTTCAGAAAACCCATTTTTTAACCCATTTTTGGTATATCTTCTGCTTTTTTTTAAAAACTTATTCATTCTTAATAATACTTATTTCCTTCAATGAATTTAACCATAAATGTAATGTGTACAAAAATTTAACCGAAACTGGATTTGGAAATGTAAAATTAATTTTTAAATTATGTTTAGCACAGTGAATTAATTATCGTATAACTCGACCCCGTCTTGTCAATAATATCCATTATCAATTTTACTTTAACATCAATAAATTTGAACCATCTAGAAATAGAAAATGCTTTCGGAGGCTTTATGATAATCTTCCCATACATCTAAAATGCAAGCTATTTATAATCCACAATCTAATCGATCATATGTAAGAATAAATAACATTTTCGAACCGACTATCCATAAGCTTGGTTATTTGAACAAGCAAATATAAATTAACTATCTATTATTTTATTACAATTTTTACGATAATCGGTTAACGACAAAAACGCTAATAAGAGCTAAAAATGTATAAGACCTCAATTTATTTGCAGAAATAGCGAAAATTAAAATATTGTTCAATGTTTATTTGTCTGAAGCATTTTTGTGCTTTCGTGCATAGTGCAGATTTTGAATAAAAAAAATTTATTTACTAAGAATGAAATTTATTGTATCCTGACTCAAAAAGCTACAGCATAAGACAAATATTGTTTTTCCACTTATAGAAAATGTTTGTAGAAAAAAACCTACTTTTTGGAAAATAATGCAAAAAAAGTAATTTCCTTTTTTATAATATTCAGGCATTGTATATACTTTTGTGTAAACATTGTTTAATTTTATGTTTCTATATTTTATATTAAAGTTACATTATAAAAGACTAGAGACAAATGTTTAAACTTAATATGTAGACAATATCTCACATTTACAGAGCTAGTAAATTTTTATATTATTATTAACCTATATATTATGAACAACACTTGAAATAGAAAAAACTTGATAGAAGATTGATAACAGCAAAAATTATAAAAATAAAATTATTTATATCAAATTTTCTTTTAACAATTTGAAAACTATGAAATATCATTCTTATGTCAAATGATTTATATAAGTTTAATATTATTAAAGCCAATATCAATTTATGTTTTGAATTTTAAAACTGCTATATTAATTTTGTCACTTTCTTCTTATATAAAAATTTTTATTATTAGAAGAATCAAATTATTTTTGAATTTGTTAATGAAATTTCAAATAAAATTTACTTATTTTAATTTTAAAAAAATCAAAAATAATAGGTCAAAGAATGAAAATTCAATTTTTTAATCCTTTTACAATGATTTTTAATCAAAATTCTTTCATCATATTGTTAAAAAAATTGTTTTATTATGTTCTCTTTATTTGACAAATAAAATTTTTCTCAAATTAGTAAATTATGTTATTAACAAGTAATTATTTTTAAATCAACTTTTAAAGAGGATATAATAATTATATTTTATATAGCACATAAAAAATTTTATTAACTTTTTTAATAAATGTTAATCCAAATTTCAGTTTTTATATTTTATTACCTATAAGTCAAGATAATGATTAGATTTAAATATATACTTTGATTAGTAAGATCACTATTATTCAGTTTCTGATCATAATTTGTTAATTATGACTTCCCAGTTCTCAGGGCTTCTAAAAATTGTAGTACTCAAGACTAATTGTGACCAACTGACAAACTATCAAAAATACATTTCATTATATGGAAATTTTCCACTTACAGTTCTCCTTTACTACATTCAAAACATTTTTTAATACTCTGGAGTTTATAAAATATTAAATAGTCTTATTAATATAATTGATCATTAGCCAGGAAAGCTAGAGTAGAAATATTAAACTGTTACATTATATGCCAAACTTGTTTACATGAAGGCAATAAAAACAATGTAAAACCTAACCTAAAGAAAACAAATTTTTCTTGATTTTTGATCTATATATATTTTGTCTAAAAATTAACACAATTCCTTTTATAATGGAAAAATATTAAAGCTTATCATGTCTGCATTTGTAACTAAAGGTATTAAATTTGCGTTATATCACTTAAATATATTATTTAACATATTTTGGACAAGAAAAATTTCAAGTATTAAAATACTTTAAAAGCAGCTACATGTGAACTAATACACATAAATGAATAAATGCATCACTCTTTCCGGTTCTTCAAATAATTAAAATTTACAAAAAAATGCGATTTTACCTGTAAAAAAAGTAGATCTGACGTTTTTTTTTGATTAAACAGCTTTCCATTCAAGTTTGCAACATTGAACATTAAAAATTTTCGTCCCCTTGCTTATAGAATTTTCAAATTTGATTATGCAGTACTTAATATAGGAAATAAAAGACATTTGTAGGAAATTGCCAAAATATCTAACTTCGAGATTTCGTACCAATTTTTGATTCTCATTGTTTGTTACGCTCTTTCAGCTATCGAAAGTTTCTAATTTATATTTATATTAAATGTTAAGTCGTTAAATCGACATCCAGTCTTAATCTCGTCTTGATGTTTTCGTTACACCAGCAGGAAATTTGAAGCGTTTTTAATAATATAGATGAAGGCTAATGGTATTTATTAAAGAATTCCCCGACTTGATGACAAATTCGTTTGTAGACTTGAAAGATTAAAAGCGCTGAAATTTTCACTTTATATTACTTTTACCTTTCTGTAGTATCTTTTATTAGTTTTTTTATAATTTTGACTGCAATTTAACTGAAAATTTTTAAGCTTTAATTTTTTACACTTTGAAGTACAGAATACAGAATAAACAAATAATAACACTTTGAGGAAAGTATCTTATTTGTGATCAGAGTATAAAACCTAAAAATGAAAAGGATACACTTCATCTAAAGAACCTAATTTTTCCTATCATCCTGAGTATCGTGAAGTAACAAATTGGAAATGTCGAGGATTCAAAAATAGCTTCACTAGATTCCATATAATAGAAAAGTAGGGCTAACCTTGAAGTTTAATGCTGTTGTTACATTCTCCAAGGCAAATTTTGTCCTTTAATACAATCCAATTAATTAAAAATAAAATTAAAACTACGCTAAAACAAATCTACAAATAAATGTGTAAAAACATAAAATACTATAAATTATTTACCTCATATGCAATTTGTTTCGATCTTTAATGAATAAATCCATCAGCGACACTCCTATTATCTTATTATCGTAATTCCTTTTACACATTTATTACTTCCTAATTTTGGTTCTGAAATACTTTTCAAATTACAAGTATTTGTAATTATTTAATTCCAGCTTGATATTTAATATTAAGTTCTTTTTTATTTTTTTAAAATCATTTATTTTAAATTTGGGTAAAAAAACTGAACTGTAATCAAAGTACTTTTGAAGCAGGGGTCCCAGACATTACAATGAACATGAATATTTTCTACTTTTTTTTGACAGAAACAGTTTTGAAATAACATAAATAGTATCAAGATTACTGATATTCAGAAAATTTTTTTTTTTTAATTATGCCTTTATGTGGCCTGTTTTGTTTCATATATAAATACAATTTCTAAATATAAAAGAAATTTTTATTTTTTAATGAAAATAAAAAAATCTTAAATTATAATTCAAAATATCAATAATTTAAATACATTTTTATGCATGAAATTATTATAATTGATATTATTTAGGTAAAAGAAAATTTAGTGTTATTTGAAATTATCTATTTTGTAATGGATATCAAATGTTATAAAAAAGAGAAAATATAAATTTTGCTTGTGAGAAACAAATTATCTTCATAATTTAGATATTAATTAGGTTTAATCTGTAATTTTTTTTGTCATATTAGGAAAAAAGATGAATAGCTGACAAAAGTCATAATTTAATCTACAATAAGATGTTTTTTCTGATATGATATATATATATAAATATAAATTCTGCAATATCATAACGTATTTAATTAAATAGGAAAAAATTTAATAAAATAAATTTTATTTTAATCTTTAAACATAAAAAATTTTAAAAATTTTTTGATAAATTTTTTGTCAAAAATATTTTCAAATGTTGAATTTCAAAATAATTTTGTAATTTTGAACAATAAGAAAGGTATGTTTGTTGAGAAACAACAAGCTTAATAATAATTTTTAATAATTTTCATATTAATCATGCATTAATTGGAGGATTTTATAGTAATATAGAGTTATTTTATTTTTAAAAGCAGAATAATGAGACAAATATAAAAATATTCTTGCTATCCTAAAGTGTGGTAGGGTACAGGAAGGTAAAATAATGGAGAAATTTTATTTTATTAATGTTTCATTCAAAATGCCTCTATTCCAACCATCATAAGAAAATGTATTGAAAATTAACTCTTGACATGGCATAATTTTTAATCCTATCTTCATTTCATAGCAACAATTATTACTGCAAATTTATAAGGAAAAAGAATTGTAATAAAAATAATTTTTGTTTAAAGATTTTAATTAGAATTCATTTACTAATTCATAAAATGAAATATGATTTTCATCAAAAAGCTGGCACTCTTGCTCACTTTATTAAATTTCAATACAAAATAGTGCATGGGAAATGAATGAAAAATGTTCTAAAATATAGTAGATATTACAAAAACTCTTCACACCAATCTGAAAGACATTGATAGCAGTCAGTAGCTTGTTTTGTATTGGCATTAATGATGTCTTTCATCCAATCAATGAAAATTTCTTTATCTTTCTTTAGAACTAAAAACTGACCTAAAACAACATAAGCCTGAAAGAAGACAGATAGTAAAATCAACCTTATTATTTTAATTAATAGATTAAATTTAATGTAAATATGTATTCTGTCAATGAAAAAATAAGAATAGCATGTTATAAAATAACAGATTTATTTTTTAGCTTTAAGTTTGAATCCCATAGCTAAATTGTAAGCATTATAAAAATATTCTGCACTCCCTTAACACATAAATATTCTGTTCAAATAAATTTTATTAGTTTGCATTTAATATGCTGACTTATATATAAAATAATAATATAAACTATATATTGAGTTATTAACATTTTTGTTTTAACTTTTACAAATTAATCAATGGTCACTTAAGAATTAATTATAAATAAAATATGTCCTCATTCAAATAAAAAATAATTAAGTAAAGTATATTAAATAAATTTTCAACAAAATCAAAAAGTTTAAAGTCTAAAAAAGCTTACTTTATCAAATCCTTTGCTTTCAAATCTTTTTCCTAAAACCTCACCAATACCAGCCAAATCAGTCACAGGCTTTTCACCCATGGGTTCTGCTATAAAGTTTCTGTGTTTCTGCGAAGTGCTTGCCATAGCTTTTCTAAAAAAATAAAAAGGTGGAATAAATACAAGCATGAATAATACAGATACTTATATGAAGCGTAAATGCCTTAGTACTGTTTCTTAATCAATTTCTCTAAAGTGATTTTTATATTAAAAAATTATTTTTACATTATTACAAATATCTTTCATTTATGTAAAGAAGTATACCAAACAATTACTTTGTCAAATTTGCTTAATTTACATTTGGAGGGAATTTTTCTATTTCACAATTAACGTAAAAAAAAATGTTATACTGCAAAGATAACTTCGCATGCAAAATTTCCAGTTTTCTAAATTAATTTATCATATGTCTAGCTTCAAAATATTAAACAGTTTTATACGAAACTTAAATATACTCACCTTCTAAGCTATCCACCAAAAATTAGATTGGCGTTGCCATAAAAATAAGAGAGAATGCTTTGTTGCCAAACCGTTGCACTAAGTGAAACCAGAAATTTATATTATAAAGTTTACATTCAATGATTAATTGTAGAGGTTATCTATCGCTCCATGTTTGTTCAGATTATGTGTCCATATAATTTAATTTGTCGGATTTAAAAATGTTCGGTTTGAAATTGTTTCAAAAAATATGAATGGTATTGTAAATCTTCAAAAATAATAAATATTCTGATTGCTTGTAGAAACTGAAGAATGTTTTACTTCATGTTTATGTTTTTAAAAAGCTAAATTTATTTTAGATTTAATATGAAGATTTCATCTTTTATTTATATTTTCATAACTCAAGTTGATTTCCTTTCTTAGTTGCTCAGATTCATAAAGTAGGAAGAAATACATAAATTTATACAACTGCAGTAATTTACAGTAATTTATAAAAAAAAAACTGAAACTATGCAACACAAAAATACCTAAATCATTGTAATGTACTAGACATTTTTTAAAATGTTTTCTCTAATTGACTGTAAACTGAAGCATAATTAACTCAGATTTGCAGTTTAAAATCTATGCTTAATTTAAATATTATAACATTATTTGTTAAATATTTCCACATCATCTAATGATGGGAAGAATCTCAAAAAAATTCAAATTTTTCTAATGTTCCATAATTTTCAAAATGATTATCTTTTAAGTTTTTAAATAGTTCCTAATTTCATTTGCAAAATATGACTTTATGTAAAGAAAAACTTGATAACAAATCTTATGAGATTCACAGTTGTTTCATGTGTAGATAATTTTAAATACATTTGCTTAATTGCTAGTAAATGCTATAAAACTTCCTGCTTTAATGTTACTTTTTGTATACATTTTTTACAACTTTGCTTATTGTTTCAAATTCCATATTTTATAATTGCTTTGGTTTCCCAAGGACTGAAGCAATTACATTTCTTATAAATTAATGCTAAAATTCATCTAATTTTTAACACTTAAAACTAAGTAAATTGGTGATAGTATTCAAGACAAGAGGATTTAATTAATTATATACATTTATTTAATGAAAATGCTGAAATAGCTTATTTTGTTGTAAGGGCAATTTATGTGTTGTAGCATTTGAAGATCACTTGGATTTTTGCAATGATATGGATTTGATGTCATTGGAGATCTGTTTACAAAAGAGCATAAATCAAAATTCCAAAAGATTCAAATGATCATTTTTTTTTAGAGTCCATTAGCATAGCTTTGTACCTTTTGATTATTTTAAGTGTTGGAAAGCAATTTTTGTCTCAATTTCTTTGCTTTTTTCTACTGAAGTTTGTTTTACATAAGGCTATTTGAAAATTTTTATGAAGTGATTTAATTTAAAATCTAGATATTATATCAAATTAGCTTTCAATTTTTTTAAATAAATTGAAATTTCAAATAATTTTTTTCCATTAAAAAAATATAATTGCAATATTTTTAATATCAAGAAACTGTGAATTAAGAAAATCTTATAAAATATAACAATAAATGTGAACTTTTATTTGAATTTTATAAGTTTTATTTTCTTTTCTTCTGCAATCTGAAAATTTAAAAAAAAAATGTTTAATTTTTATTCGTTTTTTAGCTATTTTATTTATATTCATTTTATTCCAGTTTCATGTTTCATTTAAGTTAGCATGCGATTTAATACATGTATTTATCTCTAAATACATTCTGAACCTAGTAAAGGTAAAGGACTTAGTTAAAGAATAGGAAAATAAATAAAAAATCTATATTTTTAACATACTTATTTTACTTCCTTATGGTAAAATTAATGAAGAGAAGAGAAGTCTTTGTTGTTTAAAATAAATTCTACTTATAAAAATATGAAGAGGTAAAATTCAGCAATTAACAGCCTGCTGCAAAGATCTTTTGTAACTCCAAAAGTGAAAAGGTTATTTTTTCTCCTTGACTTATAACTTTTGTTTTACTTTTAATTTATTAATTTTTAAATAATCTTCGTTCACATCTTTCAGATTCGCACCATATTGCCTCATTATACCCTCTTCCCTCGTAGTGCCCCAGGTGACTTCTCCAACATTCAAACTTCCTGTGATCGCTCTTAGTTCGCCCAGACTTGCCATAAATTCAAATATTTCGGAAACGAGAATTACATTTTGAGAGACACTAGAATTGTTATCAATATTTATTATTACGTTTGACAAGATGCCTCTGCGTGCAATGTCAAGTTGACTTAAGTTTAACTCAAACTGTGAAAAAAAAATTTTTCTTGTTTTAAAACTGTTAAAGTTTTATTTATCATTGCTTCTGTTAGTTGATCGCTACAAAATATTTATATTCTGCGGCTAATTCAGTGAAATAATATTTGCTTCCAGGTTTTGCCGATGACTTAATATTCACATTAAAATATGCTGATACTGTCTCGTCACTCTCGAAAGCTGCCATTGCCGGCGATTTGAAGTCTGTAGCTTCTCTCTTGAAGAGCGGACATTTGCCTCAAGCTCCCGATAATCAAGGATGGTGTGCTGTGCACTCTTGTGCTGCCGCAAACCAGACGGAAACATTGAAGTTAATTTTAAATTTTAAAAAAAATAATAAAAAGTATCTAACAAATTTGTCCACCTGGGAAGGTGAAACACCGCTGATGGTTGCCGTAAGCAGAAATGGAGCGTCCGTTGCAACGGTGAAAACCCTTTTGGAATCAGGTGCAGATGTCAATGCCTGCACGAATGAAGGAATGACGGCTCTGCATTTTGCTAGTAAAAAGAAGGATAACGTTAATGTTGTCAAATTGCTTGTTGACTATGGATGCAACGTAAATTGTAGAGAATCCATAAATGGGTATGCACCACTTCATTTTGCAGTTGTTGAAGCTGCCGATGCGGACTTGGTGAAGTATTTGGTTGAAATTTCTGATCTCAGTCTGACGGATTTCAACCTGGAAACTCCGTTGTATAAAGCCTGCGTTCAAAATTTTCTCAAAGCAGTTGAGTTTATCTTGGAAAAAGAGGTTTATTTTGTTAACTTAATCCCGAGAATATGCATATCTCCTCTTTCTGCTGCTGCCGCAAACGGAAGTTTAGAAATTGTAAGATTATTGGTTGATGCAGGTGCAGATATTCATTTTGTAGGGTGTATTGGATTTAATCGTTGTAATTTGTATCAGAAAAATTTTTTACCGATACATTCAGCTCTTACTAACGTAAATGTGTTTAAGCATTTGCTCGATTTCACGAATCCAGCCATATTGTTAGACCACCAAATGGATATACATACCTCTCCTCTATCGATTCATTTAATGATGTATGCACTCAATACTGAATTTTTCGAAGTTTTGTTGCAGTATCCATTTCCGGTAGGTTTTGATGAATTGAAAGTTGTGAGTTTCAGCAGATTAACCTATTTTATTTTGCATGCTCTGGATTATGACCGTGGAGTCTTACTTGAAAAATTTCTGAAATTTTTCAAGTATTGTTCTTATTTCGAGCCGGAAAATGTATTTGAGCATTTTGCAAGTCTGCTATCCGACGATGAATTGATCGAAATTTGTGACTTCCTTCACCTTTTAGCAAAATTAGGCGTATCATCTGGAGACGTTTTTGATTCCAAATATAAAGTAATTAAGTTATTACAAAGTTCAGTTAAAGTTAAAGAAAATGAGGCAAGAATTTTTGAAACGATTTTGCTTCTTAAGCAGCCAGTGCTAAGTCTTAAACAAATGAGCAGAGTTGTTTCTAGACGTTTCATACGAGATATTTCAGAGAATGATTTCTGTGCGTACCTTATGATAAAGAATTCAAATTTGCCCCAAAATTTGAAACAGTTCTTATGGTATCAGATTTTCTATTAATTTCTAAACTTCCTAAACTCTCTTCCTAAAGAATGTCTTCCATAATTTATTTGGTCCTTATACAATATTTACGATTACCGCTTCTTAGTAGATTACAATGATTTTCGGTTTCTTGAAAAAACGGGGTAGAGATTGTATCCGTGAAAGATTACGACAATATAATAATACTTTACATCTGTCAAAGGAATCGTAGTGTTTAAAAAATAACTCTCATGTATTTACGGTACTGTTATTTGGATTGTGATTAATCATTGTTGATGGCAAAAATTACGTTAAGAGAAACATCGTATAAATTTCAAAATTTGTTTCACTTAAGATCTCCGTATTAATGTTTTGAAACATTTTTCATTATTTGCTTCCAATGACTGTATTTTTTTTTATACAAACCAGTGAATAAAGTTAAGTTTTTTAAAAACTCTTGAAATCTTTCTTCATTGGGGGGCAACATAAAAAATAGTTCTTAATTGTATATGATTAATATCTTAATAATACATAATTTTTTCACATATTATTTAAAAAAATACTGAGTGCGAGTTAGTTTTTTGAAATTAAAAATTTTAATTCCACGAATAAATTTCTTCGGTAGAGAACGAAAATTTTGTTTGAAATCTTTGTTTTCCGATTAAAACGATTGATTATTGAAGTTACAAAATTGAGGGATTCAGATTCTCTCTGATTCTTTAGGGATAAGATTTTAATAGAAAGGTAGGTCTTCGATGGTCTGTCGGCCAATATTTTTTTAAATTATTGTATTATTATTTTGACAGAAAAGGATCGCATTTTCGAGGCTTCTGCTGAAAATTTTTGAGGTTCAGAAAAAGTTTTTTTTAATCTTTTTCATCCGAAACAGACTTGCTATTAATGAATAGTACCCATTTTTATGTTGATTTGTGCCTCATGTAAGATTAAAGGAGTCTCGAACTGTGAGGAGAAATATGAGTCCGAACATTCGACCAGAAATGATTTGTACCTATATTTTAAAAAGTCAATTTTATTTCCGTATTACAATATAAAAACTGGAGTTTATTATACAGTTTCTGAACAATGGGATCCGTCGTTCCAGATAAAATAGCCGAAGATCTTTTTTATGAGATCTTCCAGGGGAATGGCCCATAGCGGCAATCTTGCTCTTGGCAGCCGCTTTTAAAATGGACCAATGGGAGAGCACCTCGCAAAATACAAGTTAACTTTTAGATTAGGTAGTTGGTGAATAGAAATAATGGTAGCTTGGGTATGCCAACGTGCTTTTCTTTCTTTTACTTTCATCTTGAGTATTTATAAGGTCAGCTTTCATTCGTTGCAGGTGTATTATTGCAAATTGAAGTGCTCTCATGAAATATATTTAATTCGCGTGAAAGGATTAGAATTTTTACATTTAGAACTTTAAACTGTGTGAGTGTCATACATGATTATAATACAGTTTGAAAATGGGTTTCATTTTTAATTTGTAAATGGATTTTTTCAAAGTATTTAGCTGTACAAAATAGTTTTCAATTTTAAACAATTTTTGTTTTGAAATATTACGAGAAAAACTATTAGCATGCATTCAAACTAAAATTAATTTCCAAACAATCAGTTTTACAAATTTAATTAAATTCATTTTGGCCAATTTTAAAGCATCCATATGTATGTATATATATCACACATTTCTAAAGAAGAAAAAATCAAATTGTTCGAATAACCTGCGTCTAGCCGCGGATTAAGATAAAGACATCAGCGCGAATTTTCTCGTAAAAATTTAAAGTATCCTCATTAGAAAAATTGGTTTTTTTTCAAAAACATTGAAGATGGTTGGGGCCGAAAGAGTTTAAGAGAGAGAAAAGCGAATTAAATAACCGAATTAGTTTTAATATTTTGAAATAATGTGCAATTTTATGTTTTTTCTTTCATAATATTGTTTCTGTAAATTGTGAATGTCTTATATTTTTCTACATTTACTTTTTAACTTCAAATAAGAAAGACAACATGGAGGGTGACATACCACAGACACCAAAATTCTCATATTCTCAAAGGTTATATAAAAATTCCATCACTATTTATATGTGGCTTTATACAATTTTTTATTTTTTTTACACCCACACGAAAGTATTTCAAAACTTTGAGACATGTAAAATTTCGAGAATTGCAATGATACTCCAGATAAATCCATCGATTAAACACTCATATTTCCACATAAACATGATTGACAAAAATCTTTAAAAAGTAAGATATTGAATTTTTTCACTTTTTTTTTTAATATTTTTTCTTAGCAGATTATTTCATCCCATCTGCAGTAGACTCAGAGGTAGGGCGTGACATATGCTTTGTTATGGATAGTAAATTCTAGGTCGTTTTGATTTTGCATAAAATTAACGACCATCTTGCTGACTGCGATAACAACTAAGTTGTTTAACCGTGCAGTGGCGAAACTGAAAACAAAATATCGTCGATAATCAGTAAACGAAATGACTAATTATGAAATGGTGGAAGATTTTCAAAAATAAATTTTCGAATTCTGCCTCCTGGACGAGGACTAGACATCGGCTACTAACTTTAAAGCTTCATATCTTAAGCAGATTTTATTTCATAAATTAACATTCTGAATCTTAATTTTCCGTTTTTATCTCCTTTTTCAGTGCAATAGAGAAATTTTAATCTGACATTCACAACACAGATTATAGGCAATTCCGTTTTTTAAGGCTCAATAAATACTAACTTTTAAAAAACAAATTTCGTTTTGGATCTGTATTTTTTAATTTTTCAAATTTTAAATCTATCTATTTGTAAGATGAAACGAAATTTTCCATCTTTTTAAACTATTAAAGACGTATTGACGCAGGTACCAAAAGAAAAATAGGACTTTTTTCCTTCTCGGATCTGCTTTAGAAGTTTTACGGACGTTTAAGTTTCAAATCGATGGACTCTATAGTGTTAGTCCTGACTCCTAGAGTATAAATGGACGTATTTCTCAAAAAACAAGTTTTTCCTGAAAAGTAGCAGAAACAGTGCGAGTTTGCCGAAATTCCGAAGGAAGAAATTCCTCAGTGAGAAACTTAAACCACTGAGAGCGTGCCACTCCATTTCTGCTTCTTAACTTGAAAAAGTCGAAAAAAATTGAAAAAAAGGCATTTCTTTACCACCTTATAAATTCCATTTATACACTGGGGTAACGCAGTATACGCCGCAATGCGAGGGACCAATTTCCGCTACGTACAATTTTTTATCCTGTTTAGCTACTGGAAGGCTCCCGCTCAGGAAACTAACCTAACCGGACCGGATATTTAGAGAACCGATCCTTCTTTTTCCAAAATAATTTTATAAGTCTTTAGCGCTGTTTTGAATTCTGCGAACTGCAAAAAGAACACATTTAAGTAAAAACGTATTATAATATGAATAAAACCTGATATCAATATCAAAGAACATATTCATTCAAAATTTATAATTAATTAATTTGTATATCATTATTATAATATCGTAATTTATTAATCTTGGACTACTTAAAAAGTAGACGTGCGATTGGAATTTATTTTGGAGCTCATAAGTTATTTTAAGCATAACATTCGCATTCCAGGCATTTACTGTTATGCATTTACTACTATTGGAAAAGTAAAATTGAATGCAGTAGTTAGAAAGTACTCGCTACGAATAACTTCATACGAAGGACCCGTCAAATTATCAAGAAGTCTGCTTCAAATTTTATAGAAAGTAGATCTTTAATATTATCGAACCGGTGAGATGCCCGAGCTGGAGCTGCTTTATCAATGTCACGGTTACTACAACACTGGAAAATGTGTGTCGCTGAGTGAGAGTGAGAGATAATGATGTCATAAGATTGAGACAGACATCTCAGCATGACGGCGCATGGATAACTTTCTGAACCCAAAGTGTCCTTAACCGAATTAGAATTGGAAAAGCGTCTTTGGTCTTCTGGAGAAATTGGATTCGTGAACTGGGATATCAAAAACTAAACAAAAGGGTCATGATGAATGCAGAATTAGAATTGAGAATTCTGATTTTTCAAAAAAAAATTTTTGATCATGCTTGCATATTCAAGTTGAAACTTTTTCACGTTGAAATCATTAATGGAAAAGTGATGCAAATGCTGGAATGAAACGGTGGGCAGTTGACGTTGCGCCTCTGTTTCATTCTCGAACATAACTGCGTACTCGTACTGACATTCATTCCGTCAGTTTCGGGCTGTTATTAGCCAAACTTTTTGCATTTCCATAAGAAACTTTAATTTAGTTAATAGCAGAACGTGGAAATATTTCAATGTTTTCTAGCCTTACAGTTAGGGAAATTTACTTCAGTTGAGATTACGTGGAAGTGCGAACAAACTGCATGAGAAACGTAATCATAGGAAAGAATTTTTAAAAAAATGGTTTCAACTATCTTTGATATAAAAAATTTCAAATTTGCTGCTGAGATAATTCCGTAAATATAAATAATTAACTTGAACATAAAATGAATTTTTGTGTTGTATGATTTTCCAATGCCGAACTTAGGTGGAACATTACTCGAAATAAAAGTGCACATTGGTGCAAATCTCTTTGCTGTGTTTAGGTACTTTTTTTCAGTAATAAAAAACAGCAATCATCCCGCATTTGAGGTAGTATCGTATGTTAATTTGTCAGTGGATGTCGCAATGGAAAGGCGTTGAGAAAGAGGTACGAAAAATCTTTAAAAGAAATAACTTGACAAATATCACTAACATTTTACCTACTTTTGTTTCCCTTCAATTGCCAATGGCATCCACTTTTATAAATGTCAGATTTACGAAGCTAAATGATCACAATGAAGAAGTTTCATGAATATTTAATTAACAAACGATTTATTCTTTTGAAATGGAATGAAAAAAGATTTCAGCTTTTTAAGCAAAATTTCTGTTGAAGGCGCCGCAATTTTTCAAACTCATATGTCTTTTCTTCCTTAATTTCTTGGTTTTTTTCCCCCGCAAAGTGGCGCGTTTTGTTATAATTTTTAGTTTTTGCCGTTATCCAGAAGTTTATGACATTTTTCACATCTAATGAAGAAACAATTGCAGACTAGTCTCACCTTTATGAAACAAAAGAGAAATTAGCAAATGGCTCAATAATGTGTCTGCTTAATGTAAAGAAAATTAAAGGATATTGCACTACATATTTTTTGAAATGTAATTTCATCCAAGATATATAAACTTTGAATCAAAGTCATCCTTGTCTTAATATTCGCCATAAATCATTTGTTTTTTTAAAACGATGGAAGGCGGTCAAAGCTCGGAAGTTAAGACATTGTAAATTTTCTACTGCCTTCGGCGCCATTTCCAGTTCTGCATTTTCTTCGATTTTCAATCAGTTGACCAATGAAAGCAAGAAAAATTATAATTTCATTACTTTTATCTTTTATTTCCTCGATTAAAATTTTTTTGAATCTGTTTCTTTAAAAAAATGCAAACCTAAATCTGATTCGACTAATACAAATAACTTCAAAAACGGTAGCTTTAACACAGAGCCATTGCTCATTGAATTTCTCTTGCATCCTGTTCAGTTATTTCCGAACATTGATTTCGAATAAGCCGACTTTTTAGGAAAATTTTGCAAAATGTAAATGCATATATGAAAATATTTTACTATAATTTGATTTGTTATTCATTTTAATGTGAAATATATGATGTGTAGAAATGATATGCAAATAAATTAAAGTCACTTTTGTATCGAAACATTTTTCGTTTTTCTCTCAAGTTCTAGTGTGTAAAATGTAATACGATGTGTTTAGGAAACAATCATTTTGACAAAACCAGTCTAAAGAAAATGAATAAGAAACTGAAATTGACTGAAATGTAATAGTATCAGAAACTGGGTAACATTAGGCAATTTTCAGTCGGAGTTCCTAAAAGGACGTGACAGCCTAGGATAGCCGCTTCATGTATAATAATAGAAGACTTGTTTCAATTTAATTTTAATCAAATTCTTTTATAAATATTTATTTTAGCCATGTTTATACGGAAAATCCAAACGCACAATGCTGTGCAAGCAGAGGTAAATAGTCCAATTGGTAGCCACAGCTCAGACGTGATATTATTTATGTATTATGAGTTGTATTATATATTTTGTTATATATTTACTATATAATTTAAATTCTGTCTCAAATCCGGGAAATGAAATGATTAAATTCGATTTGAAAAAGTCTGTTAAACTGAGAATTTCAGGGAGCCCTTTAAAATGGAAACGCTTCGATCATTTGCTCCCTTAGATAAGCATCTACTTTCTTTCCATCATGTAAGTGACCCGTGAGTGCTCGTGACTAACTGCCAAGTAGGTCGCATTCGAATTATCTCTTTTTGGCATATGTCTCCGCATGCAAGTTTGCTTTTAATCCTAGAACCAACTATTTTCTTTTTGTTGTTTCGTCAAATCGTTAGGAATGAATCATTCATTAGTAATAACAATCTTCTCAACTTTGTAATTTACATGTTTGTTAAAGCGTTTTTCGTTTTGCGCTATGAACAAAAAATCCATCGTGCAGGTTTAATGAGTTACGGTACCGTAAAAATAAAATGGTCCAAAAAAAGCTGGCCGGAAATATTGAATTAAATATTAAAGAGTATTCTCGAATGGATTTTATTTTTGTTTTTTCAAATACTTTCAGAAGTGAACGGAGCTCTCGATATGACATCTAATTTTTATGATATGAATTCGAAAAAAACGAGTTCGCAATCTGAAAAACTGGAAAATTCGAATCATCAATGGAGACGATACGACCGACAAGCCTACTGTGTCAAAGATATCTGGAAACGCAGTAATATTTATGAAAACGAGAGTTCTGCAAATAATTTTGTAGGGAGTGACTTCTGTCCAGCTTATGAAGAGATTTCTATTGGTTCGCGGAACAGCTTAAGCGAATTAACCTATGAAGAAATAAGGTAGGCAAATTTACCTGTCTCAGGGTTTAAGCATCCGCAGGATTTACAATCCAGGTAAAACTCGTGTACACTTGAGTACATTTCTTTTCGCTGACAAAAGTACTCAGAAATATTAAAACTAGTTGAAGCTATAGAAAAATATTTTCATATGAATGATGAAATTGGTGTTAAAAGCAAAAAAATTGATTCATAATAATGAATAATAGATAGAAAATTACATAAGACAAAGTAAGGCATGGAATGAAAATGGGGATTATTTAAACCCATTTCATTTCAGGTTTACATTCGCCTGCATTTTAAGAAAGAATCAGGCGGCAGAATCATAAAGTACCAGAATTATTTGTTTTGAAAAATATGGGCCGAGAACAAAAAGAAATTTCTGTACATTTTGAACTTTCCCTTTGTCCAGATGCATTTGCTCTTTTTGCTGAGTCTTGTGACATCCAAAATATTGACTTTTATCAAATTTACTTCCAAAAATTTTTGTCACCTTTCATTTGTGTTTGAAAAATCTTTTATTAACATTTCTTAGTTTCAGACAGAGGTCAGCGTATGCCGTCAAAGAGAAACGATCTTTCATAAGAAGTTTTTCATCGCTGAAACAGAAAATCAGTAATGAAGTTTTACGGTTAAGTAAGAGCGATAAGCCTTCCAGTTCCCGGGTAACTCCATGGGACAAAACCGATATAGAATCCCGAAACAACTATCAAAAACATCTAGGCAATGATACTGGAGCTGTCGCAGGAGAACTTTTGTACGCCGAGACTGCAAAAGCGATTTCCGATAATGAAAAACACAAGATCGAAACTTTTTTCCGAGGTCTAGGAACGGATTTATTTGTCTGCTCCTCCTTGGCAAATTTATACATAAGTTGGAAGAATATGGATGGAAAATGGCTGTTCAAATATACGGGAATCCCGCTTGTTGTTCTAGACAGGGGAGACAGCAGGTGTAGGAATAAGAAAAGAATACAGATAATGCTCGCCGAAAGAGGCACTTGTTTTCCATTATGGAAAGATATCGTAGGTTTGTGAAGATATGAAAAGATATTATACTTTGATTATGACTAACATTATGATTTAAATGTAAGTTCAGTGTAAACGACTTTGATTTAATATGTTAAAAAAAGGAATAAATTCAGAACTAAAAATCCTTGTTTATTCCTTGATAGAACTAATGTTGCTTTCTAATTTCAAGGATGATTTTTTTTCCCAAACAGGCGTTAAACATGTAAAAATTTTCTGTTGGTATCTCCGAAAACGGAGCATATATTAATTTCGGCCTTTTTTGCTGTAATTTTTTACCTTCGCAAGAATATTTAATGATGATTATGCCTAGTTGCTCTAAGCTTTTCACTTTATTTCACTGATATTACAGAGAAAATACCATATCAAAAAAGTATTAAAAATTTTCATCTTTTATTTTTTTACAGTCGGCAGATTAGAATGAGATTAATGTCAAAATCTCGCAGATTTACCAATAATTAGATGAAAGGAACCATGATTTTTTTATAGTAATGTCATTATATGATTTTTTGTTTTACAGACAACTTGACGTCTTATGAAAAGGTCGGAGAAGCCTTTCATACGATGCATCTTTCTTCAAACCATCGTCAAATAATCGGACTTTCTTTCGATTCCTCAGAAGAGTCTGATCATTTCTACAACTTCATCAGCGAACTTACTTCCGATCCGGAAAATATAAATATATATGTACCACCATCGAAAAAGAATAAAAAGTATTTAAATAAAAAATTCGTAACATTGCCGCACAAGGAAGAAATATCAAATCCCTGTTTGTTTGAGCACGTAACAAGTATTGCCGCTGAGGATAAATCCTTATACATATCGCTCAAAACACTTCTGGGAAAAGAATTTATCAAAAAAAGGGAAAATATTTTGTAAAAGTTCAATATTATCATTTTTACAACAGTTTCGGCATTTGAAACTGGTGGGGAAAGTGTTTTATTTTCTCAAGCCATATTAATAGCAATTACAAACAGTAGATGGAAATGTTTCACGCTATATTTTATGAATTTATCATAATTTGATCAATGCAAAAAGTGCTCTGCCGGATTGCTAAGTGGGATTATCTTAAATATTGTACATATTATGTAATTTAAGCCGATATTTATTTAAAACAATCAAGTATCCGGATATATTAATCTTTTAAATAATTATTTTCAAAAGATTTTAGGTAATAAATCATTATGGATATAATCGAAATTGCCGACGCCAATTCAGAAATTAAATGCACCTAAATGAGTAGAAAATTCACGGAGTTGATATGGAGAGAAACTGCATGGGCGTCGAAGAACCACATATAGGATAAAATTGAGAGAAGAAATGGTTAGATGACTAAAATGAAAAATACCGCATACTTAACGAAAAGTATAAAAGGTTTTCTGAATGTTAGAATTTAAATTTTAAGTCGGGATATCGTTCCTTGGAAAGTGCAACGTCGACAATAAGAGCAAATATGTGTCACTGATTCCAAAGTAAAGTTTTCCGTCAAAAGCTGAAAGCGGGTAAAATACGATTAAAAGTATTCAAGTACAATCCGTTTAATTTTATTTTTTTTTTTTAATATATACCTAGGTAATGTCCTCTGACATTAACACTGGTTCCAAGCTTTCATGATTTTCCATTAATGAAAATTGGCTTAGGTAAAGTTTTTTAAATGATATTTATAACATCTCACGAGTTGTTTTATCAGCCTTCAAGTTCTGGATTTGAATAATATTAATATGAAGAAGTGCAAAGAGATAAGATTGGAATCTTCAAGAACAGGAGGCAAATTTACATGGAACAAGTTACATGGAAACAGTTTCGATGTAAAAACGAAGAGCTGTTTCTAGAAATTTTAAAAAACCAGAAGTTTCTGAAAATCCATCAATTGATATGCATTTGCTGTTTCTTTTTAATCATGTCAGAAAAATTCGAAAAACAATTTATGGTTGATATAACAAAAATTTTCCTGCGTTTGACGAAACGAATTTTAAATGCACTCTTTCCATACAGTAATACAAATAATTAATATGATGAATAACTTAGAACTTAATAGTTGTAAATAATTTAAATTTTGACATCAGTATAAATATATGGCATGATTTTTAATCATAATTATTTTAGAATTTGATTCGCGTTGATCTGTAATATATGTATTTTATGTATATGTATTTTTTATTTTATAAAAAGACACAGATTGTAGTTTTTACTAGCTAAAATTACAGATTTATATCTTTGACGTAAATAATGCCCAAATTCGATATTTTGCGTTTTTGAATATGCCATTCCTATACATCCTCTACGTTCTTGAAAATTCTCTTTCTTTTCAAAATGTAGAATTGAAGTTTTCGTTATGTCATATACGTACCAATATTGGTCACTTTCCAAAGCATATTATTAATGTTGAAAATAGAACATGAGACAGAATTCATTTCTGAATGAATTATAACTTGATCTTAGAAACAAGCATTAGATGTCGAAACAGTTCAAAATGTGCTAGCTTTCTTAGGATGTCGAAATAAACGAAAGTAAGTAACCGTAATAGATAATAACAATTGATAATACATTAACCGTATTGATATCTAACATAGATAATTGATTTTCGGACCGGAATATGTTTCATTTATTTGTAATAAAATAAATGTGCACTTTATCAATTTTTTTTTCTCAAGATTTTCGTCCTGTAAGCAAAAATTTATCAGTATTCAAAGAATTAAGATCTTTATTTTATCTTTCTTCTTTGGGAGCTCAAGTTATTGCGATGGTTGGTATGGTTAACATACAATGGTTAATTTTAGTTTGTTGTTGGTAAACAGATTTGACAAAAGCAGAATCTCCGAACGAGCATTGGGAATAGATTATTTTCAATTGTCGAAGGGAAATGGGATTAAAGGATCATCTGATGAAATTTTTTGGCGGAAGAAAAATTTTGTAAGTATTTAGCTAACACTAGAATTTTTGTGAAGGTACCTAAGTTTAAAAGACCTGAAATGTATCAATTCTGACGTATGAAGAAATGAGCTTTTTAGATGTGGAAGTTTAAGAATTACAATTTGTCAATATTACATGAGAAGTGTGCCATAGAAAAGTTGGCTCAACAGCTGCTTCTGAGTACGTGAAGCAATCTGAAATAGGAAAATGATTGCTTGAATGTTAAGAAAAAAATAAACTGCTTGTTATAAGAAAAATTTCACCTATCGAGACTGGATGATTGTCGAATTTGCAACATATTTTTGATACAAAGGTTAAAAAAATTATTTTTTTCCCATTTTTTGATTTGAAATAGAAAAATTCTACACTTTCTTATATTAACTCCTTACATCGAAATAAATATTCTTTGACTCGTTCAGATCATACCACGTTCACAGGAGAGAATTCATTTGAGGTGATATCTGTTCTATACTATCTAATGTTTGAAGCTTCAAAGATTCTTACCTCTAGACAACTTGTCCGTAGACGTTTATGAATGAAAATATCCGAAATATATGCTACTTTTTTCAAACAAGTGTCGAATATTCATTTCAAAGAGACAATAAAAATTTTAGTCCTTATAAATATAAATTTTGCCGACTCTTAGAATGAAATTATATTTATTTTTTACTAAAATTATTTCTTTTTTAAAGTAGATTTAATCAATTTTTTTGTTTTTTCCTTTTTACTCTTATTGTCATGGCGCTTTTTCTTTGACTAGAATTAATGTGCTTTTAACCTAAGTCCAACTGAGAGTCAATTCATTATTCATATTCGACCTTTAAAACTTATTTCGAAAATTTTAAACTTTCAATAAAATAAATTATCAAATTTAAAAAAGATTTTACATCCATTTTGAAGCAAAAAATTAAAAATTCCGCGGCATCCCAGTCTGTTAGGACAATTCTTATTACATCGAAATTATTTCATAAGAATCAATGTAAAATGATTTAAGCCTAAAGATAGAATAAATAAATTTGAACCTTTACACTTTTTGTACAAAGTTTACTCTATACACCGCAGCTATTTTTTCCGTTTTCTTCAATAAGAAGCAAAATTTCTTCTGTCCGCCCTTCTTTCAAGGTTGAAAGATTTTGAATAGCGAATTGTCAGAACCAAAATTTTAGGGAACTTAATTAAAATCCATTACGATTGTTTGGATAAATTTTAAAGAAACGACAATAAATCTTATGTGGACTTAAACGGAGTTAATGGCGGTCATTTTTCTTGAAAAGGAATCATGAGAGCTTTCACAAAAAGGTTTGTTTCCAGTAAAAATAATGGAGTAGCATGTTGAAGAAAACTTCAGTTGTCAAAGCCCATTTAACATTCGAGGAAAGACATGTATAAAAATTAAAAAAAAGAAAAAACTAGGATACACGTGAGTTCCAAAACCGAATTTCATTATTTAAATTTTGGCATTAAGCAAAATGAGCCTCTTTTGAAACAATGTGAATAAAGATTAATTTGTATTTAAAATTCAGTAGACATTTGCAGAGATCAGCTCGAAGTCACTGTTTATCTAAAAGAAATTTTAATGGTGATTTAGAAAAAAAGCGCAGATTTCCAAGATTTTAACATTATTTCAGGCAGCCAGAAAACAAAAGTATTGACAGACACATTAAGTTTAAAAATATTTTAATTTTCTGTCTGCGACCAGGAAACTTCTAGATCTCAGATCGAGTTTGCCATTAAATTATAAAATCTGTTTCAGGTACATTCAGAGAAAGAGAAAATCTTTCCGTTCTTTTCTCTGTTTATGACGTATGGTCTTATACCAGGCTCCCCTTGTCCAAAATAAGGTTTTTATTGCCTTATTTAGTTTTGTTAAACGTTAACGATAATTTAAATAAATTATCTTCTCGAAGAAACTCATATCAAGACGAAAGAAATTTGTCATTATTAATTCCTCAATATATTTGGAAGGCTTCTTCAGTTTGGACTTCAAAATTTTCTCTATATATTATCGATCCTTGCGTACCACAAAATGTTTCCAGTTAAAAAGATATAAATTTTATTTTATTTCGATTTGAAGCTTTGAAGCTGTTGTATTTGGAATTCGCTGATACGCCGAAGCAAGCCATCATTCGAACAACATGGAGAGAAACCCCAATTCAACAATTCCTGAAGACAAGGAAAAAGAGAATTTTTATTTAAAGGTATTGGAAGACACTCTCAAATCAATATGGTGTAACCGAAATAATCAGGCAACAACTGTTTCTTTGCTTGTGCTGAAGTTTCAAAGGAACTTTTTTAAAAATAAAAAATTTATTGAGCCTTGGGATCAGGAAGAAAGTAGTTTATCGACTGATATGAAAGCAAGAACTTTTTTTCACTGAGTAACACGCAATTTTATGCAGCAAAGGTTTAAGATACGTTGTATCAGAGAAGTATGAAAAGAAAGGCTTTTTAGCTTTTGATAAGGCGATGAGACGTAAAATTTAAATCTCATTGTTTTATATAATTTGTGCTAATTAAAAACTAATGCTTTATGCGTTGGCACTGACGAAAATTTACTTTTTGTATTCTCCCAGTTTCTTTGATTTTTCTCTAATATTTTCTTTTATTGAATTCGACATACCCGTATAGATTTTTTAAGTGTTTTTTAAAAAAAATTATATTTCCATTTTCTGAATTTTTTAAACTGACAATCTAGCCATAGAAATGAAAGCGGAAATTTTCTGCTCTACTTGCATTCGGAAGCACAATAGAAACGTTCTTCACGATTATGCTCATTCTGAACTAAAGAGCAAAAGGAAAAAGGTCGATGATCTTTATTTGAAACCATCCCAATTTGTTGTTAATCCGAAAAATCGGAGGAATATTTGAAAAAGCTGCTTTCTTCGGAAAACAACAGAAAACGAAAGCTGCAACCGCTTCACGTGCATGAAAAACGAGATGATGTGTTGCAGATAAGAAATTTTTATATCAAGTAAATGCTCACATATTTTTACAAGGAAATGTTTTTTTCTCTGAAAAATGGATGAAAATCGTTTTTAGTCGTCCAATTCTCCTTTCCAACATTTTTTACCCAGAACAATACGTTGTTCTTAGTCTATGGTGTAAGTGAATAAGAGTGCAGTGTTAATCTGGTCGTATATCTTTTGATCTCCACGTCTTTTCTCGAATGTAAAAATAAATAAATAAATCTTGATTTCACAATTGCAGCATAAAATTTGGTCTGTGGCATATTTTCTTTTTGAAAAAATTTCGCGTAAAATTAAATTAGACTAATGGATTTAATAGATTAAAATCTTTTAAGAAAAAAATGAAAGAAAACAGAAAATTAATGTTTCGATTATCATATCGCCAAATTATTATAATCTCCAATCAGAACGGAAAAATCAGTGTTCAAAAAATAGTAAGAGTTAAATCGATGTATAATTATATATCACAAAAAATTAATATAATTATATATCAAAAACTTTTGAATTATTGAAACATTTAAAGAATGCTGCTAATTTCATATGACATTAAATCTAGGGATTGGCAATAAATAAAATGGAGGTTTATATTTTTTATGGTTGGCTTCAGCTACTACAATACGAAAAAGACAAAAGTTGGCGAGACTTTTGAATCACTTGATGTCGCTTTTTATTGATAAATTTTTCGAAAATGCAACAATGTTGGTCAGTCATAATAAATGAATGCCAAGAATGGCTAAAGTTTTCGATGAATTATTGAAAAGTACATTTATGAAAACACCACACATCAATGCTTAAACTGCTTTTTAAATTTGTGAAATATTTAAAGATTCTTACACAGATGTCATTTGCGGTGAACATTTTAAATTAAAAGAAAAAACACGGAGTTACATTCCTGTTAAGAATTGTATTGAAATTTTAAAACTTCTTTTTACTTTTAGACGGAAAAGGATTTCTCCGTTTCGCCCTTTCTTTTCTTCTTGATTTGTCGCCGCTTTTGAAGAGTCGCAAAAGGATGATTGTAGAAAGCTAATATCAGCAGAAGAAATAGTGAACAAACATTTGGAGAAAAGCTGCTTTATATTATATTTATATTCCAACTTCAGCCGAATATGTTAAAAGCCTTAAAAATTTTATTCTGACAATATTCACTTTTGCAGGAGAAAGGATTAAAAATGAGAAGTTTGCGTTTAAAGTTCAATGCACGTATAGACGAAAAGAATTCTGATCGGTGTCGTTCTCGCCGACATTTCACAAACAGGCGGTAACATTAGCAGTAAAAATCAACAGTATCCAAAGCAATCTTTTTCCAGATGGTTCTTGTTATTTATGAAATCAATATTTGAAACGTCCAAAATCAAATCTGCCAAGAACTAGTTAATTCTTTTTAAATCTTATTCAGTACTTTTATAATCCAGCGTTTAAGTTCTTAAAGGAAATCACCTTCTAAAAATGATGCGGCGAAAGAATTTTATTCGAAAAATGTTTTTTTAGTCCCCAGACTTTAACACGCTCCGTGATTGATTTTTTGGTGTTGACGTTACTGTGAGCGGGTCTTCTCACGTGTTTAATTTCGAAAGGATCTTGGTTTTTTAGTGTTAATTTAACAGATTAGACACTTTGAATTTGCATTGCATTAACTTAATAAAGTTATCATGACATCGTAGTGCATATTCTTCAGAGAAAATCTAAGCGAACCTAATGAATTCGAAAAAAAAATTCTTTCGAGGAATTTAAATAACAAATACTAACTCGACTTAGTGAATTCACTTATGGCAGAAGAAAATTTTATTTTACCAACTATTTGTCACTTGAGGATATTCAAAATCATCTGCAATTGTACAATTTTCAAAAAACTTCATTCTCTTAATGGAGACGAAGTTGGTTACTTTCAAGTCATTTAAAATATCTGCCTTGAGTGATTGACTGCGTTCGCCTATTGACGCTGTGTTAAACAAAAAGTTTTTTCTTAAGTGAAGGACACAGCGGAGGTTTTTGATTTTTGCAAGGATAACATTTTCAAAAACAAGAGTAATTCTTACTCGCTCCTAGACTTCATAAAATTGTCCAAAGCCTTATGGAGGGAATTATATTAAGAGAGAGGTGAGAATCTTCAAAATTTCACTATGCAATGTGCAACATTTTTAAAGTGATCATCGGAACCAGCTATCTGCAAAAATACTAACGATATTCTAAATGTCTTGGGAAAAGAATTAATTTATGCTTTTTGACTCGATTAATGTTTTTGGAGAAAATTATTCTTGGATCACCTTGTTCACAGAAAACTTGAAACGATGAAAGAACCTTTCAATCGTTCGATCACGAGTCGGTGCGAAGGTAAAGGCAAATTGATGAGTTTGGATTTCGAGTTCGATTTTTAATGTTTTAGACTTGAAATTCGGAATCTTCGATTTAAGGTCTGTTGTTCAAATTTGAAGTCTCCTTTTTACTCTATTTCAAAACTTTAGGACGGTTCAAATCCGATAAAGCATTGGAATTAAGAAGAAAATTCCTTTCGCATACTAAAAAGTAATATTCCGTTTGAGAAATCAACTCTCATTAGAACAGAGTAAATTTGCCCGAACAAACCAAACGCACAAATCTTCTCATTTGCTAAATCACTTTGAAATTTAATTTGACTAATTTCATCAAAGTTAGTAAATTGCTGCAAAGTTCTATAGGGAATCTGCGAAAGTTTGTTTATGTGGAAGGAAAGCTTGTAGTTTGGTGATGGAAATCTCTTCTGTGGCCTTAAAAATGGAACAAGAAAAATGCTCTGCTCCCATCGTCGGGTTTCAAATATTTTTTTAGCTCCTTATCACAGCCGCAGCCCAGCCAAATTGATTCTATTTGCTCTCGCATTTTCCTTTTCTCCTTTGAAAATATCCTATTGCTGTAGAAAGAAAGAATCGATTCACTTAAAATCCTATTTTTCTTGTCTCCTTTCTACCGATTCAGCATTCACCGCTTAAATAAAAAGGAATATTTACTGGCAAAAGTTGACTTTTGAGACAGACTTTCGGAATATTTTTAGGTAAAAAAGCAATCGGGCGTTGCACCTTTCACTGGTCAAAGGGAGAAAGGATCTTCAGAGATGCTTTGAATACTTAGGATTTAAGTTTTAAGAAAAAAAAAACATGTCAAAATTATATCATTCCGTTGAATGCTGTGATTATACGGAGAGAGTAATTATTCAAAATATTCAACTTTCAATTACTTGATATCTTCTTTTTTTTCAAATCCAGCAAGGAAAATAATTATTTTAAGTCTGTCATAAGTGTTTGATTATAGTCCTTTCTATGTTCGTAGTCTGACGGTTCATGAGTGAAATATGTACAAGTACACGAGTACCGACTTTTCTAATTCAAAATCTTAAGTTTTTGTTATCGAAACTTGCCGTTTTGCCACAGAGAATTATTTACAAAATTGAAATCATTTGAAGTTGATAAGAAGGTTTTCTGAAGAATTTTCAAATGTTATTAATAAAGTAGTTGCAAATTGTCGCAAATAATATGTTGAACTAGACAGCATTTTTGCTAAAATCCCGTTTTCAGAAGTTATTAAAAATAGCCTGTGGTTCGTTTATTTTAAAAATTTGCAATGTGGCAAAGGGCTTGTGCTTACTGATTTTTTCTGACTTTGTGGCGGAAAGAGAAATTCATAAAATTAAAATAAAATTATTTTTCATTATCTCTGTAAAGGCAAAAAATGACATGTTTCCATTTGCGAAATCTGCAGAGCCATCACTCGCACACTGAAAAACATCTGCAGGTACTTCTGATTCTTTCCATGGGAAAATAATTTAAAGCTGTCAATGGCTGGAAGCTTTCGGATTTCCTCCTGTGCACCATTATATTGTATGGTTCTCTTGGAGAATTAATGTAGTGCATATATCTTATGCATTTCATATGAATATGTGCTCCTCTTCAAGGAGCTCAAAAGGATTGAAAAAATTAACACATTCCTTTTTGAGAGAACGAACTTCGGCATATTAGAGAATATTTGAAAGAATTTGTCGTATGTAGAGCAGCTTCGAGTTTCTAGAGCGCTAATTACTGGATCAAAAATAGTTAGATTTACATTATGTAAACCTCTCACCCCTAACAAAGAACACAAATTCAGCCCTTACAAAGTAGCAAGAGAGTAAAAGCTTTTTCCCACTAAATAAAAATAATCATATGAATGTGTTTACTCAGCAATAATTTTGAAGTTATCTCTGCTTATATTGCTATTTTGACATCGACAATATAACCTAAAGATATTTACAGCGACAGCAAGCAGACCACAGAAATACAGCGGAAATTCTACATTAGGTTTGAAGAAGCTTGTAAGCAAAGGCTTCGAGAAAGCTTCGTTTTTCGAGTGATTTGCTAAAATAAATTTTCTGACCGAAATAATATTGATGATAAAAGTTTCTAAAGTTCCTTTTCACCTTCCGTACTTTTCTTCAGTTTATCAAGCGATTTTTCTCCGGAATGCAAATGGTATATCGAAATTTTTTCCTGCATTTAAAAAAGATGGCAGATGTGTAGTGGGTACATAAAATTAAATAATGCAAAGTAAATAAAAGAAGCAAATGAGGAAAAAAATGTCTTAAAACGATATTTTTTCCTTCTCTGCCAACGGAACGCAACATTTGCGCCTTCGCAACAATTCATTTCTTATGGAAGCACTCGATATTTGACAGATTTTTACATAAAACCAGCATAAGAAGTTTGTTTAACAAGGGAAACATTCATCCATACCAATTTTTTTCAGATCACTTCCGGTGCCCTGCAGTTAAAGCGGAGAAAGCTCTGGAGATTAGGCATCCTCACGGTCAGATAATCTGCTTTCATCGGAGATGAAGACGAGTTTAAAAATTTAAAGAAGCAAAAAAATTCCCCACACAACAAAATCATTTGAATGCTGCCTCACATCGGCAAACGCCGAATATTTGGTGACTTCTTAGGTTTTCGCTTTTATCAGAACTCTCTCGTCTTTGCTTTTACAGTGGAAAAAGCTTTCTGAAAAGCGAAACCCAAAACTTGCAGGTGATGACACTAAAATATGATAAACCCACATGATCTCTGATTTCGGTTTGCGTGCTGCGGGAAGAAAGACGATTTCCACTTTGGTCGCGAATTTTTGTTATTGTTGCACTTTCATGAAAAAAGAACGTCGTCTGAAAAACTTAAAATGAATTTCATTTAATGTTGTTCGCTGCCAAGACATTTTATCGGAGGACTTATTAACGATGGCGTCGAATGCTTACGAAAACTGAAAATTATTCAAGAAAGAAATTCATGGTGCACCATGCCTTGCAAAGAAAGACTCCGGTTCATTTTCACGGAAGAGCACAGTAAAATTTATAAAAAATTTTCACCCTGGTCCGGTATGAATTCAATATATGGAAACAGCGAAGTTTGCGAAGTTTGAGATTTAAATTTTAAAGTAAAAGAAATAATGGACCAAGAAAACAAGTCGAGACTACTTTTAAGGAACAAAAATATAGATATGGATGAAGTTGAACGAGAAGAACTGAAAGTTTAATAGGAAAGTCGTAATAATGCAAAAATTGATTCGTCGAAAAGTATACAATAAGCGAAGACAGCAAAGGTTTTGACCAACTTTTTTATGTATTTCAAAATTATCCATAGAAGAGGAAATGGTTTAGAATGAATATTTACCGCAGAAATGCAGGTAGCGAACAGATCGAAAAAATGAAAAAACTTGATGAGGAGGATTTATGGAAATGGAAGTAAAGTAAATGCAGGAAGGATATTTTCAGGGCTTTTTATTTTTATTTTGCAATTGTTTTATGTTCTGTTGTAACACCTTAATGTAATTGCCAAAGTTTTCACAGTTTCTAACCATCTTTTTCGACATAATTGATGAAAAAAAGCAACTTATAGAATTCGAACCGGATAAGATGTTAGTGCCAACGTTGAAGATCAAATCATTGCAATCGACTTGTTCGTCATCAACAATGGTTCCAAATCGATGGCGTTTTCCTTCCTTTCTGAAGCTCCTTCAAGAAATTTCAGATATTCAAGAGTCGCATTTTTCCTTCTTCTTCGCTTCGCAGAAAGGAAAGTTGACGATAAAATGGGAAAATTTTCTAAATGCTCCTGTCTGGAACGAAAAAGCTTTACAGTTTGAAGAAGAGATTTACTAAGATCTTTAAAGATTTACAAAGTCTACTGTTCCGATTATTGTTTTTGACTTTGCGCAGTTGAAAGACCTACATAATGCAAATTTTAATCTGGTATTTGCTTGTCTCGAGGCAAATATACTCCTATTACATATTATTTATCGAATTTTTTAAGTTTCGCAAAACATTGCATTTGCAAACTTTTTCTGTATTTAACTGAAAGGCGCAAAAGTAGTTTAATTTTTTCCCGAAGTTCATTCCGGGTGTTTTGCAGATCGAAAAATTAAAAATTCTTTTTTCCTCTCCTTTTTTTCAGATATTTTTGAGTCCTAATAGACGCAGATTAATCTTGCATTAAAATTTGCCCTTTGAATCAGATTTTTTCCATTATCGGTCGAAGGTATTTCTCTGTCAAAAAAGCAAACTGTACTGCTCTTGGAAGGGCAAACTCCCCGATTTCGTTTAAGCTTCGTTTTATTTGAAATAACCCATTTTAAAGTTGAACTTTTTGTTTGAATAGCGATAAACGATGTTTAAACTGAAACTAAAAATGCTTGTTTCCGGAAGAATTGTACATTTTCTTATTATACTAATTTATCATTCCCTAGTTTGAAAATTGATGTTCAAATGGAAAAAATTCAAACTGGAAAAATTATTGCCTTGACTATTAACTGCTACTCTTTCCTATGTCTTATTCTTAAGTCAAAAAATTAAGACCACACTCTACATATTAAACATTAAACAAAATAAGGTTAATGAAGACCTTTGCATAAATAATTTATATTCCTTTCGTCATAGGCATTTGTTTCGGAGTTTTAGACGGGAGCTACGGTTGGAAGGTACGCTGCACATGATTGAACAAGCTCTTTCAGCAGAACTGCGATCCCAGGAGTTTGCAATTACCGGAGATTTCATCCTCATGCAGAATTATTACAGTGAATTGAAGCCGAATCTATTTGCATGAGAAAGAAGAAAGTCATTTTCATCTTTGAATTTAGCTTGGAATTAAACATCTTTTGCAAATTTTCCTTAAAAAGTTTGAGAATCAGTGAAACATTCACCCTGCGGACTTTCAACTACATAATTTTCCGCTACATTGCAGTAGATGAATTTCATTCCCTGTTTTATCGCTGTTTTTTATCATCATCATAATTCCCTCGTATCACTCTCGCTTCTGTAGCCTTGCCTGAAAGATATTTGTTCTTGGTGTTTGTTCAGATTGATTGTTCCCTATTGTTGATTCTTCTTAGGTAACAAGAACGGAAAACACTTCAAATTTTCTTGTTGCACCATCGTATCTCCACGGCTCGGCAGACTTTTTATTAGGAAAGAGCAACTTTACACCATAAATTTTGCTCGCATTACGTTTTATATATCAGAGAATTTAAATTATAGAAATAACTTTAATTCTACAAATTATGTCACAGCTTTTCGTTTAGCAGACCATAATTTCTTATTAATTTGTGCTATTTTGAGGAAGCTAAAAAAACTAAAGCCGTAAATCTATCCTTATAAATCGCACTTATGCATCGCCAAAAGCAAGTGAAACATCTTCATTTGCCGCCCTTCTGCAGCCGATGTTGAATTCCAATGCTGAAGGTGAGGCCGTTTTAGTTATATCCCCTGGGTTTCTAAATCGAATTTTAATCTCGACCCGAAAGCTTTTCACCTTTCACTTCGAGCAGATTTCAGGAACGGAAACCCCAACTCGGTATGAAGAACATCAAACAATGTAACTGGATCAAAGAAAGAAATCTACATCGTTACCAACTTTATTCTGCTGAAGGATGTTTGCACTCCGCCTAATCTCTGAAGCAGCCGATGAGTCGTTGAACTATGAAGGCATAAGAATGCTCTAATCCACTGCAACCTATCAATATTCTTTCAAATCTTTAAAAATCAGCAGAGGCTGAATTTGGAGACTCCAGTTTAAATGGAGAAAGGACTGAATTCCGGATTCAGCCGAAGGTCCTGAGGAATGAAGACGGCCAAAGAAAGGCAAAGATGTTTAAGTCTAATTTTTGACCGGCCCTCCTTTGCTGCTTCTGCCACACTGGCTCCTGACTGAGCGCAGGCACTATCGCCTCATCGCTACATCAAATGATTTTTCATCGTTTATTAAATCGAATTTTTCGAAGGTGAGTTTCTGCACATTAATTTTTCTGTTCATTCCTGTCCAAAAATTTGGACTTTTGCGTATGATACTGGATACCATTTCTGGTCAAATGGAAAAAAGAGAATTATGGAAATCATACTCAAGGTCTGAAGGTTGTCTCAAACTTTAAATTTGATTTGGCTTTGGAAAATTGTAAAAATGGGTCATGTGAGCAAAACTGTGGCTGGAGCAATTCCAAAAGACACACTAGACTTATGTAACTTTTGGCCTTTCGAAAGCTCCCAAATGCGTTTAAAGTTGGTTTTTAGGAAAAAGATAATCGACGGGAAAGAAAATTCATGAGAATGCGGTGTCGGGAAACAGAATTCAAATTCCGGAGAGGAAGTTTGAGGAGACGACGAGATAATTTTGGATCTACGATACTAAAAGGAAAACAATAAGAACAAGAATAGGTCGGTTAAGAACTATTTATGTCTGTTTCACTGCAAAATTATTCATTAATTCTCTCACTTCATAATTACGTTCTATCCAACTTTCTCGACACCATTAAGGATAAATTTAGTTGTGGGAAAAATGTTTGTTCTTTTATTCGTACAGCAGTTCCCGGTCCGATAGATTTAAAATACATATCCACATGTCCCATTTTAAGCAGTGTAAGTGATAAGACTTAAACTTTGGAAACCGTGTTCTAATTAGAGAGATACCTTATGGCGAATGTCAGCTGAACTAACCTGAAAACAGGTTTCGGCTTTAATTGCTGCCCATCAAATACTTCGTCTATGAAGGAGTTAAGGTATAGGGAAGTGTAAAAGATTTTTTTAATTTTTATTTTTGCATTGATTTAAGTGCCTCTAAGTTAGATTCGACGTAAAGAATTAATCCCAGAGGCAAGAAGAACCATCGGCAGGAGCATTTATAGAATAACGGGTTGCTTCGATCTCTGGTTCGTTGCAGTTTCAGCGATAATTGAGATCTCTGTTTATTTGCCCAACCAGTAAAAATATTCCAAACTGATACAGGGTTTTGGAATTCTCGTTCAGAAGGAGAAACAGGCGCAAAGCATGTCCAGGAATGGAAAAAGGTTGCGCTTTCCTTTTTCTGTCTAAAATGCAGGAGCAATTTTTTCGTTTAGCAGAGTATTGTAACTGGAAAGAAAATACGAAAAATTGGAAGTTTCGTTCACCTTGGGACCAAAGGCTGCAGGAAGACACCGAAAGCTTTTTCTTCTTGCAGTTTGACGAGGACGGTGTTGTTGCTTTTTCGCCCCAATGTTTTTATTATCCGCATCTCGCGGATGTTTTCCGAGGGTTTTTCCTTTTTCCGCCGCGAGTTTTTCATTTGTTTCCGCCTTAGTTCCCATTCGAAAGGGCAAGGACCGGCGACGCCATTACAACGAAACGGGCTCCTCCCTCATAGCGAAAATTGAAGCGTTTCTCCTGCTTGTTATCAGGCAAGCTCTTATCAAGTTCTTCCCAGGCTTTCGATCTTGGAGGTGCAACTGCAGAAGCTTTCATGGATTCGCTGATAAAGAGCAACGAAGCCCCCAAAGTGCGAGATGTCAAACCGACAAAGAACAGAAACTTCCTGCAGTGGTTTGCGGCGGTCACAGGTGGGTCCGGTCGGAAAGGAAAATGGCCTTCCCGATTTCCCGTTCACGGTGATTGTTTCTAACGCTAAAAAAAATTTTCCAGCTAACATAGTGTTGTTCATCGCTGGCACTCTGCTGGGATGGACGTCTCCGATTTTGCCGAAATTAATGGCCGAAAATTCCACCCTACCCGTCACAAACGACGAAAGTACATGGATAGGGTCGCTGTTGGCAATAGGCTCAATCATCGGCCCATTTCCTGCTGGTAAGAAGCCAAACCTTCCCGCCGAAAAGTTCAGACTGTTTTTGAAAAATTAATTGTCAAAAACTCTTACAGGCATCTGCGCCGACATTATGGGACGCAAGAAAGCTCTTCTTGGGGTGGTGATTCCCTTTTTGGTGTCATGGTTTATCCTTACGGTGGCGAAATCTATCGGATGGCTGTACGTAGGTCGAATTTTGGCAGGATTCGGAAACGGTTGGGGCATGACCATTGTACCCATGTATATTGGTGAAATCGCCACGGTAAAAATTCACGTCTGCATTCGCTCTTTGAAATTGGGGACCACTAAAATCTGCAGTTTTTTTTCTGCTTTTTCCTTTATTTAGCCGAATACCAGAGGAGCATTGGCGGTTCTGGGACAAATCATGATAACACTCGGATTTCTGTACATTTATGTCATCGGACCCTTTTTGCCCTATATGTGGGTGAATATTTTGTGCAGCTTCGTTCCAATAATTTTTTTCCTTTCATTTTTTACGATGCCGGAATCGCCTTTTTATCTGTTAAGCAAAAACGATCACAAATCCGCTGCTGAAAGCTTGAAAAAACTACGAGGGAAAGATTCGGAACAAATAAAAGAGGAACTGAACGTTCTCCAGGTGAGTCGAAATGATCTGGACTTAGATTTGAATGTAGCTTTCCGAATCTTACAATTTAAATAGATCTCAAATGGCATTCCTCACAGATCCACGAATCAATTCTATTTCACGATCGAGAAGACAATTTTATATCAAGATATGTCACTGTATACTGGACATGTCCGGCAGAAAATCATCTATTTGTTTGTCTGACTCAAGCTATTTACTTACACGGAAGGCGTTGCAAGGAATGCAACGCAGATAAGGAACCCCAGTGAAAAACAGAGATGAGCATTTAATAAGGCATTCACTGAATCTGAGACTCGTTAAACTCCATTTCTATCAGTAGACGACCCTATCTAAAGCTTAAAATCAGATTCAAAAAGTCTGGCTAAGACAAGAAAGTATTTAGAAACCTCATTCTCAAGATGCGAGGAAAAATACTGGAAATGTTTAGGCACAGCTTTTGGGACATTTATGAAGAGATTACAAAAAAAATAAGTCAGCCGCGAGAAATCACGAAATCCCCTTTTTATTTTTGAAGCAGAAATATAAAATATATATAGCGTCATAAGAATAACTGTCATGGAAGAAAATGCACAGAACAAAACTTTTAGAACGGAGTCATTCGTATCTCAACGGATTGAGCCAAACGTTCAATGGAGCAAGAAATAATTTTAGATTTCCGTAGGATTTTGTGTAATCCCTCGGGATTTTTAACCTGTTTCAATTCCCCGGAGCTCATTAGAAGGTGGGTTTTGTTAGGAAATAAGCAGTCAGAAACCTTGATTATGAAGCAGATGCTGATGATTTTTTCCCGTTCTGCCTAAAAGTGGATTTGCAGTAACTTTTTTATTTTCTAATCAAAGAAATATATTTTATTCCGACGTATTAGGGTAAGAATGTCTTGAAAAGAGCAAAATATTCACAAATGATGTTACCAATTGTGTGAACATTTTTAATAAACAATGAATCGTTTAATCAAGTGCAGCCCTCGGCCATTAATATCGTTCAATGAAGAATTTTAATTGAAGCATTTTTAACTGATTTTCAACTTGAAAGCAGTAAGTTTTGGCAAAAAGCTTTATTTTCAGAAACGGAACAATTTTTCATTGTTAGCTAATTGTCGTTAATAATCCTGTTTTCAAGGAATATATTATAAATTTTATTTAATGACCAGAACAACATATGGCACATAAAATCGAGTAGTAGCTCCGTGCTATTCATCTAAAAGAATTGTAAGCGCGTAATAATTTTAGGAAATTAAAAAAATTTTATTTTATTTTTTTAGAAAGCAATATTCCGCATGATAATCATATATATGTATATATATTTATTTATTATTCAGATCGTAGAAGAGAATTTCGATGCTGTTCAGCAGCAATTAGAACTTCAAAACATTGCTTTTCCATCTAATTTGTAGGCTGCTGTAGAAGATTCAATTCGGAGTAAAGGAACGTGGATCGAATTATTCTCAAAAAAAGGCAATAAAAAGGCAGTATTCTTAATATCTGGTTTAATGGCTATTCAGCAGCTCAGCGGGATAAATGTGGTGCTCTTTTACAGGTAATCGAGCAAATTTTGCAAGTCTGCAGATAAGTTTGTTAATGGTGGGCTTGCCACTCTAGCTTTGGGAAATTTGACATAATTTTTGTCTTATGGAAAATTTTTTTCTTATTCTAGTATTTTCCTTATTCTAGTGAAAACATTTTCCAGAAAGCTGGAAGCTCACTTTCCCCAAGCATTTCGACTATAATAGTGGGAATTATTATGTTCATCACTTCATTCCCTACGCCTTACCTTATTGAGAAATTAGGAAGAAGAATCGTTCTAATCTTATCTGCGGCAGGGATGATGGTTTGCCAGGTAGGGTTGATGAATGAAGTAATGCTTTCTCATACATTTTTGAACATTTCCTTGATTCTTACTTTGTTTTGAATTGAAGGGCATTATCGGATGCGTGTTCTTTTTCGAATCTAAACAATATAACACTTCCATACTTGGTTGGCTTTCTTTAATCTCCATCGTTGGATACATCACCTTTTATTCCATAGGTAAGAAGCAGTAAATTGTTCATAATTACGAGGCTTGTTAACAGTGTATCTGAAAGTTTTTGCGACGCAGGCGTTGGTCCAGTGCCTTGGGCGATGGTAGCCGAAATGTTTTCTCCAAGCATCAGGTCGAAAGGAGCTGCCTTTTCGGCCGCCTTCAGTTGGTTCCTGGCGTTTGTGATGACCAAATCCTTTGGGACCATTGTCGAGTCTCTGGGAGGGCATTCTGCCTTCTGGATCTTCTCCATTTGTTGTGGTTTAGGCGGCATTTTTGTATACATATTGCTGCCAGAAACTAAAGGAAAGACCCTGGCAGAAATTCAGGAAATCCTTAATAAGGACTAGAGAAACGAGAATTGAAACAAAGCAATTTTATTTTTTTAATAATCACACTAAAAAGGACATTAAACAGTCTTATTAAAAACATGCCTCGAGGCTAAGCATTTGCAAATAAAATGAATGTATATACATAGTAGAAAATAAGGCAATTTTAAAGGGAAACTTTTGCTTAAGAAGTTGAATCGCAGGTAAAAAGAAAAAATTAGGGATAGACTGTCGTTGCAACTAAAGAATGAGATCGGGGAGAATATTTCAATGTTTCATTTCTTTGGAACAGAAAACTAATTTCCGTAAATAAAAATTTAGTAAAATTCTATCTTAAAAACGCTACCTTGTTTTTTTCAATATCCTAATGTCGATAGGTGAAAATATTTGAAAAAAATTAATTTTATTGGGAAGAGTTCATCGAAGGTGTAATCCTTAGAAACCAGTAAATGAGTCTTAATATCAGAGACCGAAAGCCACAAGCCTCTTTAAGAATTAGTTTTCACTTTGTTGATCATAGCAGCTCAACGATCATTGTACTCTTAGGGGCTTTCTTTACGAAAAAATTGATGTTCATATTTTTAACTGCTTGTACCTTAAAAACAGATCTTTAAGATCTTTGAAAATAGACATATATCTACTTCTCAAATCCCTTAATCAAAAAAATTAATTTCTTATGCTTTCAAAAATTATTTTAGTTGGTTAGTGCCCTAACAAATAAACGAAAGCATCTAATTTGTATCGGACAAGATTTCTTTTGACTAACAATAAAGATAAATCATCATGTTTGATATCTTAACCTAATTTCTCCGTTAAAATTGTTTCTATTTCAAAAACCCGAATGTTTTTGCTTGGCCATCATTCTGCAATTCCTTAAATTTCTTATTTTACGTTTAAATTAATTCCTCTTTTTTCAACCATTAATTGATTCCTTTGACGGCATCAAAAAAAAGTGGAGGAGAATTGTTTTTAACAATCCAAACATGAAAAACTGATTATTTCTTTGGAAGTCGGACGAATATTCATAAAAATAAAGAAAAAAAGAACTAATATTCATTAAAAAATGAATTTTCTTAGAAGTTTTCTCTTCGACAAAAATATGTTTCTGATCGGCATTTTGGAAAAGACTTCCTAAAATATTGAACTCCCGGTAAATATCATATATTTTTCCTTTACTGGAATAAAGTTTTTCAAGGAGTTTTTAAAAAAAATACGAATCCAATAAAAGGGAGAATTTTTAAGAAGAATATTCTTAGATTGTATTTTCTCTATTTTGAAGTGATACAAATGTCACATTCATCATGAGTTCTCAGAAAGTTCAGAATAATTCTATTGTTCTGACCTGTGGCGGGAAATATTTTGAAAACAATATTTTGCAATTTTTCAAAACTCCTGTCTTTTGAAATGCGAAGTCGCTCTGCTTTCTTCCCCTTTCCCATATTTTTCAGGTGAACAAGGAATGGCTCAGGACTTAAGAATAATCTTGGCATTGACACCGTAAGAAAAGATTCTATGTCAAAGTTCCCATATCAGAGAACTTCAGTGTTCAGGTAATTTTAACTTGTCACCTTTGGCTTTAAACTTTTTTAAGATGATTGTTAAGGCTTAAAGTCAAAGGAATACGAAAAGTTTATTTCAGAATTAAGTTCCGAAATAAAAACTAGCTCTAGATTTCTGCAAAGTGAAATTCGAATCAATTCTTTGTGTAAAGCACTAACTGAAATTAGTTTTCCCGAGGCTATATTTTTATTATATTTTTGTTGGCACCAAAAATTAGAAACTTCAAAGAAAGACAAAATATTAACATTTACATTTAGCGTTTGAAGTAAAATATATTTTTCTGCAGAAGATTAATCGAAAAAAGAGCAATTTGATTACTTACAAAAGAAAAGCTTTTTTCAATGATAATTTTGTTTTATAGTTTGTTATATTGAATTTGTGCAAGAATTTCTCAAACTTACCACAAGCAATGAATTTGGCCATCCAAAGATGGTTGAGACACTTCAAAAATTTATTACAGAATGCACATCATTTTTGATAATGATACCCGATTGGAAGATCAATAAATACTAACTTCTCACCTATTTGATTGCTCAAAGACAGCTCTTGGAATATCAGATACAGTTTACATATGTTCGAGACAAGGTGATAGGAAAAGAATATCTGAAGAAAGACTTGGAAAAACAAAAAAAATCGGTAAATACTTGATGAGACAAGTGGAAAATTGTTTATTTGACTTAATAATGACTTCGAGGGAAAAAATGATTAATTATCCCTGGCTTAAAGCATGTTCGTAATCCTTATCCTAAACTACTACGTCAAAATCTCAGGATGATTCATGATACAATTTCCCAGTCGAAGAACTGATTTCAATACGTGGTAAAAAAATTTAAAACTTTCAAGATAATCGAAAGTTCTGCTTTATGGTTTCTTAATGAAGTGAAAGATATTGCAAGTGACATCATAAGTATACAATGAAGAGAGAATATTTGCTTCTAGATCTCTTTCATTAATAAAGTAGGATCTAAAGCATACAATATTAATCAAGTTTTAAGAGCCTTTTCTCAAGTGCTTCGTTAATTAAATACGTTTAAAAGATCGATTAAATGGATCTTTTGACGTCTGCAGCATAAAATTTTTTTAATAAATAAAAGTTTTCAGGAGAAAAATGCATTAGAAAGTCATTTCGGAAATAAAAGATGTGAATACTGCGTTTTTAGGCAATATTAGATGTACTTTCTCCTCTAAACATTCCATTCTGTTTTAATTAGAACAGAAAAAATTAAATTCGACTTCTTAAGATGAATAAGCAGTTGGAAAAGCAGCTCCAGCGAAATAAAACAAGTCTTCAATGGTCGAAAGCACCTGCAAAAGATCCAAATGCCCGATAATCCATAGATCCGCTTCGAAATAAGTCAAAAGCATTTCTCTTCGTCTGAAAAATACAATTTAAAAAATACTGGTGTTGTTTACAAAAGTGATCGAATCAAAAGTTGGACTATCACCTATGAAGTGCAATTTTACAATCCGATTGATTTCTTATAAAGATTAATTTATCATTAGTTAGAATGTATTAAATGTAACAAGTACAGTAGACAAAAAATACAAAAATCATTCATTACTTATTAAAAGACAAATGCAAAAAATTAAATTTCTATAAATATGAGGCAATTTAAGAAAAATCTATGAACAAAATTCTGAAATATTAATGCATTACAGAATTTACTAAAAGGAATCACAACTTTTACATTTGTCTCTTATCCAAAAAATTCACAAATTTAATTACGTGCTAGTAATTAAAGTCTCTTTTTAACAAGAGTAATTCTTGAGAAAAAATAACATGAATTTCAAATAATCTCAAACGAACACAATATGTCACTGAATTTATCAAAAAGAAAAAATTATTTATACCTAAATAACTGACAAAACATTTAATATGCAAGAAATCAATTAAATGCAAGAGAGTTCGTGGCAATTTATTGTAGACAAATGTACGATCAAACATATAACACGGAAAACTAACCGAGGTAAAATTGTTTCCTTCAGAATTATTTTTTAATGCTTGAAATTCTAATTCCACAATATCAAATTTAAATGTGTTGAATGACAATAATCGCGAGAGATAAAATATTTTTCACATTTAATCAAATACATTCAAACTATAGATGTTAAATAAACAAAATCCAAATCAACGTAGAAAACATCATATCTTTCTCAAATGGTCATTTCGATATTTTAAATAAATGAAGGAATGCTCTGCTTTTAACGTCGATTACAAAATCTTAATATCAGACGAATCAGTTTAGATGGAAACGGTGCAAAGCAGACGAAA